>JAJHUR010122348.1:0-13468 GCA_027495735.1 Lutjanus campechanus | reverse complement strand
TTTTTCTAAGTAAATGCAATATCCTTTCATACAATACAAAATCAATTAATTATAGTATGGAAAATACCAAAGGTACATTTAAAAAACGTTAATTTGAGTCTTTATTGTCCTGCCTGAAATTTGGTTTGCAGCAAAACAGGACGGGGTTCAGTGGCTTTTTCTGTGTGCAGATTGATAATTAAAAGAAAAAAAGAAGAGAGGAAGGAAAAACAATTAACCTTTTCTGTGTCTCTGACTTTTTTTCTTCTTGCCATATCAAATTCTGGTGTCGTCACAGCTTTACTCTTCACTGCCTTTGCTGGTGCATAGGTCATATTATTGGAACAATACTCAGTGGTGGAAAGAGTACTGAAAATCTATACTCAAGTACAAGTGCTGTTACAGCACTATATTACTCAATTACAAGTAAAAGTACTGCTATTAGAAAAATACTTAAAAGTACAAAGTACTTGTTACTTTTTGACTGATGATGTTTAATCAGTCCCTCCAGGAGGTTGCGATGTTGATGATTCATGCAAATTTAACCAATTTCCATTAAATCTGCATGATCTTTCAATTTATGTGCAATCACTGCAACTCATCTGCTACTTTGACCAATAGAAGCTCCTGACATCAGACTCGTTATTGACATCAATTCTAACCCTACTTCTTTAAAGAATTACCCCCCACCCACCAAGTGCACAAATAAGGCACATTTTGTTAGAATTCTTCTAATCCTGAACCTTGAATGTGGTTTTATTCTCCCTGAAAGAAGTTGATTTTTGACTTATGCAAAAAAAAAAAAGCAACATGCATCACATTTTTATAGAAGTTAGAAGTTTAGAAGTTGACGTGAAAATAGGAGACTGATCAGGTAGGACTGATTAATGAATTATCAGTACAGTCATTCAATCAAAGAGGTTTCTGTTTCTACAAATCTTCAGCCAGTTCAAACTGTTCTGCTCAGTGGTCACCGTCACCTTTTTTTTCAGGGGGGTCGTTTTCATTGTGAAATTTTGGATATTAATTAAAATTTCAAGTAAGAGGTAAGTAAGAGTAAAATTACATACTTGAAAATATGCTCATACAAGTACAAGTACCCCCAAAAAACTACTTAATTAGTAATTAGTTACTTCCACACCCCTGATAATAACTTCCACCTGTGGATTAGTGGAATAATGTGTAAAACCACTGGAAGGACTGAGTGGTCAAAAAACATCAAAAAGATGTTTTTAAGTGAAGAATCCGCTTTCTTTTTTTCAACTGTTGTCTGAAGAGGCTCACTTAATGTAACGTACGAGTCAAAGAATGACTGACGGTTTAAAGCCGTTAATTGTTTGCTTGCAGTTCGTTGGCCAACGTGAGCGTTGAACACAAATTAAACAAACATAACACTTTACCGCTACACCATCGACCACGGTTAGCAAACTTAAAATAAATTCAAAATTATGAGTCACAAATAAATGACATAAACATACCTTGTTGTCACTGTCGACTGGTTGTCGTTCATTTTTATCACCTGTTGCTCTCTGTTACCACCTTTTCTGTCAGTTTACGTCCATTACGTGCGCAAGGTGTCCTTTCAAAATAAAACTTCCGTTTTCACAGGAAATCAACAAATTGAAAACAATAAATACATTTTAAGCTCAAACCACAGTACACACTCAATATCCTTTTATCACTTATACCACTTTAATTTGTATTATTAAGTACATATATACCAACCCAAATTCATGTTTTTTTAAATGTAATTGTGCTTCCCTCTTATAGATATGAATTTTCTGTAGAAAAAACACATATAGGTCCTCTGAATGTGATGGCACTATAGCTTATAGTTCTCACTGCCATGAGACATAAAATCAATATTTCATTGTCTCTTGAAGGACGTCTTTCCTCACAGACACTTCAGATAAATTATTACAGATCACTTGCCTGTCTTTTCATGCCTCCATGATTTTATTCATTTTTTAAATAAATCAAGAGCAGAGACGTGTCCTCTCTGCGGCAACAGTGGCGAGGTCACTCAGTGGTCCCGATGATTGAAACTTAATGCATCATTTAACTTTAGCATTTAAAAGCAGGAACAGATACGCTATGGTGAAAAATGTTATGTGAGGCACTTAACAGACTCTGAAGTGTTTGACTTCACTGTACGTTTTCTCATAGATGGTCAAGGACTCCCACCATTAAAATGGATCAATTATGGTCTCATATTGGGATGCATTAAGTGCCGGGGTTGTTCTAAAGAGACAGAGCGTGTTGCTGTAATTATCCAATCTTTTTAGTTAGACAATACATTTCTTACAATCATAATTTGTGTTACCACCACCTACTGTTAATGTTTTAGCTATTGAATTTATTCTCAGCAAGTTCTAGCACTCAGTTAAGATCTGTTAAAGGGATAGTTAGGAGTATTTGGAGTAGGATTGTATGAGGAACTTATCCCTAGTCACTTTATTGAATACAGTAGATGGCTGTCGACATGCCCCTGGTTTGAAGAAGCGGAGAGAAGTACCAGCACAGAAGCTGACCAATAAACTACTCTGGACAGGGTCAGCAACAAAATGTATTTGAGCCACAAGAAATAGGTCCATCTAAAAAAATCTATATCAGTTTAAGTGTATGCTGTATTTAGAGTATTTTGACTGCTTTACCTTGCTGTCAGACAGCCTTTTCCAACAAGAAACTGCAGTTGTATAAGCAAATCTCACTCTCCTCTCTCCAAACCAACCAAACTCCGTAGGCAAAATTAGTAATTTTAGCTCAGAGTACAAAGGAGTTGCTGGACTACCACTGCCTCGATCTGTTAGTTTGTTAGTGTTATTGTGTGACTGCAGCAAATCAGAACTAAAACTTTAAAACACAAAAATCAAACAATAACACATATAAACTAATCGACTGAGGCAGCAACTCCCATGTTCTGCGAGTTAAAACTAATGATTTTGCCTGTGGAGTTTGGCAGATTTGGAGAGCATAATATTTCGCTTCTATAACAGTGGTTTGCCCTCAGAAAAGACTGTCTGATAACAAGGTAAAACAGTGAAAATATTCAAAATATAGTGTTCACTTGAAGTGATATTGATTTTTTATGTGAGCCTTTTTTAGGTGGATAAAATATGTTTTGTTGCTGACCCTGTCCACAACATTGTCTATAGTGAACGATCCCTTTAATGTATAGAACGATTAACAGTTAAAGCTTTGTTTTACGTGTAAATCGTTTATTTTCACATCATGTTTGACTTTGGGGATTGGATATTTAAGAGTAATTCTGTTTTGCAGCTGAGTTGTAAGTTCATGATGTTGCACTTTTTCTCCAGCACAGGAAATGAGGCAAAAAAAATTAAAATCCTCTTATACAGTAAGATATCAGGAGCGAGGTAGCTGCACGCTCAGAGATAAGGGCATATGAGGATATAGAGAATAGATGAGAAGCCTGACCCCTGCATAAACCATTTGATGTTTATCTAGTTCTTTATTCATGCACTTTTCTTTGGGGATGCAGCTATTAGGAAATACCAGATCTCCATCGCCACTAAACTATAATCCTTTGATCCTCAAGTAAATGGTGAAAGCTTCACAGTCAAAAACTAAATAAACACAGGAAAAACATCAAGAAGGTGTGAAACACAGGCCCTTTTTCAGCAGACAGGATTACTGACTTTTTTCAAACTGACTGGGTAAACTTTAACAGATGGAGAGGACGTAATACCTTCCCTTTATGCCTTTTTGTACTTATTGTACCGCAGAAACAAAATTGATGTTAAAACCTTTAAAAAAAAAACTTAAGGAAATGACTGAAATATCAGTTTAAAGCATCAACAAACAAAACTTGTTTTTACAGTTTTCAGCTCTATTTCTAATAAATAAATAAATAAATAAATAAATTTAAACCTTGGTTCTTTAAAATAAGTGATTTAAAAGCAATTTGACCACACCAAAGTGTGAATTCCACAAGAGTCAATAGCTAATCTGGCAGTTACTGCTACTCAGCTAAGCTAACATTAGGCTAGTTAACGTGCAATGTTCCTACTTATCAATTTATTTAACAGTTAGGGGGCTCAAGTCAAGGCTTGTTGTGGCTATCTGTAGCTAGCTTTAGCTGGATTTGGGTGTCTTGCTTTAGCTAGCTAGTTGATTGGTTTTACCACAAAAACATAATTGACACAAACCTTTAAAAAACAGTGTTTACATCTTAGTGCATTTAAATCCACAAGAGTCAAAAAGTGCTCTGGCAGTTCCTGCTATTCAGCTAAAATCATGTTAGGCTAGTTAGCTCTTTAGCAAGAATAGTTAAGCAGTTTTTATTCCTCTATGACAAGATTTAGCTTCTACCTTATTTAAATGGGATAATAAACCAATTTACCAAAATGTTTGTCACAAAAATTTATATATTTATCAATTTATTTAGTGATTAAGGGGCTTAAGTTAAGGCTGTGGCTATCTCTAGCTAGCTTTAATAGGATTTGGATGCCTAGCTTTAGCTAGCTGTTAAGTTGGCCCTTTGGTTTGATTTTTTAGCTCTGTTTTGTTTTAACAGCACTCTTGCTGTTTCTTTGGAGTTATGAAGTAATAATTTGCCTAAATAAATGTCAAGAAGTCAGATTTTTATCTTGATCAAATTTTTACTAAAGTAGCCCATGTAGAACTGTGTTTTGGCTTGTAGGGCAGTATAACTGGTGTAGATTTTACTAAAATTGACCAAATACTGTAAACTTGTGGTGTTTAGAATAAGTCCCAGCCAGTGCAAACAAAACATGGCACAGATGTTCAGCAGGGAGGAAATTTGGGAATGCTGCACTTTTGGGATCGGACATTTGGAAGCATGTGCCCTAGTTTGAGAGGTGTATTTTAATCAGGTCACACACTGTACTCTGACACTGTGTGACAAGCAGCAGGAATGCATTAGTGTGTACAAGGCTGTCTGTTTATCGACGTTCAAAGGCGGCGAGCTCAGGAAGTCCCCCATCAGGGGCTCAATTAGAGAAATGCAGCGATACTGCTATTGACCTGCTGCTGCTGTTTTTAGAGCACCCAAGTGTGTGTGTGTCTGTGTGTAAGTGTGTGTGTGTGTGTGTGTGTGTGTGTGTGTGTCTGTGTGTCTGTGTGTCTGTGTGTAAGTGTGTGTAGGGTGGGGGGTGCGTTTCAGAGGAGATGCTGAGTGAGCAAGTGTGTGATAAAGAGAGAGGCAGGCAATCCAAGATGGTTTCTCCTGGGCAACACGCTTTTTAAATGCCTGCAGCATCCAGATGAACATTTGCAGGTGGAGCAGCTGGTGCACCAACAGGAGGGGGAAAACGATTATAGTGACCTCCACAGACTAGGGCACACAAGTATTTCACACATTAGCACGGTGATGACACTGTTAACTGTTTATGTGCTCAGTAAGTGATTTGTAAACTTTTAACAAGGGGGAACCGGCCCAAAGGGAACACCTGGTGATAAGAAGACTCGTTCTTTTATGTAACCTGCTATATAAGACATATAGTTTAGAGCAGTGGTTCCCAACCTGTTTCCTTAAAGTCCCCACCTTTTCATTCATTGAGTAAACTGATGCTCCCTGACATATTTTATGGATATTTCATATCATATTCAATGCTTATTAATAACTTTACAGAACAAATTATGTGCAATAATATACAATTCACTATAGTGAATGCAGTAACTGCAGGAAGATGCATTTGCAGATTATTTCCTGTGAATGTTGCATTGAAGAACAGTTTTCTTGATATTTTTAGGATGTTTTGTACAATTCTCTGTCTGTATTATTATTATTTTTCAGCCATACATGCTCAGCAGGCTTCATGATTTTTGAGAAATTCAGTCAAAAAACCTTTAGAGAGTGAAAGTCCCTTGATTATAGCTTCGGGTCAGGTTTTGCCAACTGATATCTTAAATAACGATTTAAATTATTTATTTTTTTTAATCATGAAGGCATTGCAACCCCTATGAAGCTTTGGTGACCCCTAGTGGGGGTCGGAACCCCCAAGTTGGGAACCAGAGGTGTAGAGCTGCCATTCCTAAACTTAAGAAAGCCACGGCCCAATTAGAAATCTAGAAATATTCAGCGGGCCACCCAAACCTTTCATCACAGATGCATTCCAGTGTTAATGTGACAGATGTAACACCTGGTTAAACTTCAAACGTGTAAAACTGAAACTAAAAAAACGATTTATTTATTTATTTTTCGAGGCCCACCTGCAGGACCTTCTCGTCCCACCAGTGGGCCGCAGCCCACACTTTGGAAATAACTGGTTTAGAGAATATTATAGATCCAAGACAAAACTAGTGTGCAGATCCCTGCCAGGCAACAGTTGGTGAAGCACCTACTGCAAAGTCATCCAGCGGAGATTTCTGCAGACATCAACATGACCTCCAGATACGCTGTCCCGAGCTGAAACAAGATTTCAAACTGAAGCAGTTGCTGATCACTTGTACCTAGTTTGAAGAAATTCACTCCAAGCATTCCTGAGATATCGTCTTCATGAGAACGAGACGGACATATGATCGCAGTGACCTCTGACCTTTGACCACCAAAATTTAATCAGTTCATCCTTGAGTCCAAGTGACCATTTGAGCAGAGTCTGAAGGTGTGACACCTCTGTCACAAGAATGGGATGACCTGAAAACATAAAACCTCCAGCTTTCAGCGTTTTTCCAAAAAGTCTGAATCACAGAGGTCCTTCAGCGTGCACCAGGCTGATTGATCCTGTAGTATTCAAGATTAACTTCGGATAAGCTGTAGCTCCAGTTTACATCTGGGGACGATTATGAAATATATTTCCACATCCTCTTACTGTACTTTTTATTTATCTATCTCTCTGTTTTTATTTGTAGCTAAACTAAGTTTCATAAACGTTTGAAACCAGCCACCACCTCCCCTTTAACAGGGGAATGTTGAAAACAAATGTTTATAAATCAAGGGTCAGTTTTGCACTGGAAATAGGAACTCTACAGTAAAGATATATACTGTAAGCAAATAAAAATATGATTTGAGGGGAATAATCTTGGTACATTAAATTAGTGGTTGATTGAGGTAGATGCAACCTATTTTAACCACGCTGAGGGAATCATGGAGCTGACTTTTTCTAAATAATAATCAGCAACTTTGTTTGCATCTCTGCTTTTATGAATAACGTATTCTGATTTGCGTGCATCCCTTTTAGCAATACTACATTGCTGTACTGCTACTTTAACTGGAGTGAATGATCCAAATACTTCTTCCACCACTGATGATTTTACACAATGAAGTATTAGTAATTCAAGGTTAGAGGCCATTATCTGTATCTGTATTCCCATTGAGAACTATAACTGTTGTTAAATTAGGCAAATGTTTTATTTTCTAACCTAATATTGTACCTACAAAGCGTTAAAATGATTTAATATGGGCATATAATCAATTATGAAATATATTTCCGCATCTTCCTTCTGTACTCTTTATTCCTCTCTTTTTATTTTTAGCTAAACTAAGTTTTATGAACTGTCTGACTCCGACCACCACCTGGGGGATATTAACTGGGGGATATTAAAAAATCAGATACTGAAATAAATGTTTTTTTTTTTCTGTTTTGCACTCGAAATAGAAACTCTACAGTAAAGATACACACATATATAAAAATATCCTTCAGTTGAAGTTAATAATCCCAGGTAGATACAACCTTTTTTAACTATGCAGAGGAAATCATGGAGTGAATAATAATGAGCAACTATGCATTATTTCTGCTTTTCCATGTTCATTTGTATTCTTTTAACATACTCAGATTTGCCTGCATCCCTTTCAGTAATAGTTCACACTGTATTGGTACTTTTACTTCAGTAAACGATACTTCCTCCTCCACTGATGGTTTCAAAGCAAAATCCACAGTTTGCAGGGTGGCCACTACACTCCACTGACTCCAGAGACTCATCCTCCAGCCAACAGGTGACAGGTTTCCTCTCTGCAACAGAGCGAGCAGTGCTGAACGTGCACGCTGAGAGTTAACCTCCAAAATCTCTGCTCACATCTCATTATTTCTGAACATCAAGCTGGTTGTACTCTGAGTGTTTGCAAATCCTCAATAGCAGTACATAAATGAGCCACCAGGAGGAGAACACAAGCCACAAAAACATGTTAGTGGGAACCATTTCTGCCACTGATGATCATTTTTGACAAGTGAAGCACAGAATGCCTTTTATCTTTTCAATTGCACTTGTAAAAAGTCTATTTCCACATGATGGCAGAGCCAAGATAAAGTAATCATTAGAAGTAATGTGTGGTTTCAGATTTTAAGTGTGATGTGGTGGTGACTCAGTGTTGAATCTTGTCATCTCACAGAAAGAAGGTCCTGGGTGTGAGTCTCTGCTCTAGACTCTAGAGATTATTCCTCTGTGTGTGTGTATGTGTGTGTAGGTTTCCTCCCACATCCCAAAAACATGCGACCGGTTGAACTGGAACATCTAAATTGTTTGTTTTTCTGTGATGATTCACCCAAAGAATTCTGCCTCTGACCCTGAAGAGCTATAAGTGGGAGTAGAAAAGGACGGATATATGTCTGTGCATTCAAAAACAGGACGAAGCTGACCAAGGCTGCCTCTCCTGCAATTTCTCCCAGCATTGTCGCTGACCGTCGATGCTTTTAGCCTCCCTATAATACCTGTCATTTCATCACAGCTCTTCAAAATGCTCCTTTTCATTCTCAAAGGTAGGAGAAGATGCAGGAAATGAATGCGGTGCTTTCAGGCCTCAGACGACCTGCTTGAATAACACATTAGCTGTATGCAAGTTACTCAGTTTCAAAGGTTCATTGTTCTATATAGGCTGCAGAAATCCTTTTTGGGTCAATTTTCTGCAGATGAAAGCAATGCGTACAGCGGTTTTAATGTCGAACACAACCAGGAGAAAGATAACCCCTCTGAAATCGCTGGTTTGAATGAATTTCACACATTCAGGCTTTTGCAAAGTGCCTCCATTATTTGCTTTAGCTGAAATATGAAAAGCTTTAAAATTTGATAGAAAATCTGAGTGATGAGTTTCATGAAAGACTTCATTTTTTTTGTCATGATTCCTTCAACCTAAAATGTAAAAAAACCGCCACAGCAGTTCCGCCTTGGTTTCAACTTTTGACTCCTTTTATGCTCAAAAATAATTATTATTTCTTTTTGGAGAAAAGTGTTGAGGTTATCACACGGAACCTGAAAGCTATTAAAGGGAAAAAATTCATGTTGATGGTAAATGTAGTCAATTGAAGCAATAAATTCCTCAGTGTGGGTGGTATTGACCAAGAACGAGTTCTTCTGCTCGGGGAACCGTGCTGGCAGTGCCCACAGGTACCACCCATGTTGCCGTGTATTATGCTCCAGTACCCATGCTGCCATAATATTTAGTATGTCCCAACACACAGTAGACTCATTTGAGATGATCACGGGCAATCGCCACGCAGACGGTTTGCAATTGTAATATTTAACACTGGATTTATTATTCTAATGCTGTGCAATCTGTTACCAGGCATATATTTAGTGGCTGTTATTAATAATAATAATAAAGGTTATGTACGACTTATCAAAATGAGCTGTTCCAAAGTGCTTTACAAGGCAGACAAAAGGACAGTAGGGGGACCTCTTCAATTTCAACTTCAACAGTGCACTTTATTTCTTCATAGTCTGCAGACTACAGGTAGCCTACTGCACAGATGATCTGACAGGATGTGACTATTTCTATCACCTCCTGTATATTCTGCGAAGGCTGCTGGAAACTGTCCGTCTTGCCTGCAGCTTTTTGTCACCGCCTCCTGCTGCAGACGACTGATCCCATCTACTCTCCAGGTGAGGCGCAATTCATCTGGAACGAGACTAGTGTGTCAAATGCAGCATGCCAAAAAAATATAAATATCCCAGGATGTCCTACTGCACCCAGCAGCATTTTGCAGTAAACATATCAGCGTGCTTTTCTGGGCCACAATCCTCTATGACAGTTGTATGAACAAGATGGATTTGTATGCATACTGACGTCACACTCAGGGTGGGAAGCTCAAATGTTGTACTGCTGTGTACCAAGTTGTGATTGCTAAAAAAGAGAAAATGTGCCAAAACATTACATCGGGACATCCGGACATATTTTAAGCTAAAATAATATTAGCTACCGAGACAACAGCCAGTGTTGGGATTCAAACTTCATAACGTCACCAACATCATTACTACCACACATAACACACACTGCTAACATGCTCGTAATTTTTGCGTTGGATGTAGCCTAATGTAATCCAGAGAGCATAATGTCACATAATGTACTGACTTAAGCCGGAGATATACTTGCTTTTAACTACATGTATACGCTTAAGCACTCCTGCGCATCTCTAAGCATCATGGCTGCCTCACGTATCCATTTGGAGCGACGGTTGTGCGTGTCCTCAGAAATTAAGGCTATGCGAGTACAAATGTTTGGTTAAACATAACGTTAATGTTAGCCTACACTGCCTGCTTGATTACATCCAATGTGTTTTACTTCAAGGTTTAGCGCTGAATAAATGTGACCAAGACATCCATTGATATTTCAGAATTAATTTACATCTTTCCTATCATATTGTGTAACACTATCAGAAGGTAACGTTAGCTAAGAAGTGTTTGAATGCTAACGTTAGCTACAGTAGCTAACGGGTTATCAAATAAGTTGTTTTAGCTTGAAATATGGCCCAACATTCCTCTAGATTTTCACTATCCATTGATTCTCTGCGTTTAAAGGATTTGCAACCTGAAACGCAGCAGTATGACATTTGAACTTCCCGCCCTGAGCGTGACATCAGAGAAAAACGGCCACCGTGTGAATACAGTGAATTAAAAGTGGAGCGATGTCATCCTCCCTGCACCAAAAACATCTATAGAAACTACGTCTATCCTATCGAATCATGTAACACTATCAAACGGTACTGTTAGCTTGGAAGTGGCTGAATGCTAACATTAGCTATGGTAGCTAATCGGTTAGCAAATATGTTGTTTTAGCTTTAAATATGGTCCGATATTCCTCCAGATTTTCACTATCCACATTTGCTGATCAGTCAGGAAGCAGTGAAACGATAACGATTTGTCACAACTTGCAACCTGGAACACAGCGTGACATCAGAGTAAAATGGCGGCCGTGTGAATACGGTGAATCAAAAATGATCAAAAATATCTACCCTCACCCATCTTTCAACGTGTTTTAACATGTTATTTCCTCGGCATGAAATAGATATAATCTCAACATGTGCACTGGAGTACAGGTAAATATTTAATCTGCTTCTAAAAAATGACATTTGGGTAATAGATTCCTGTGCATTGGGTTGTTTTGTCAGTTGAGTTTCCATCACATCTAGGTGTGTGTGCGCCCGTGAATTCAAAGAGACAAGGTGTGAAGGGAACTGAGGCAAGCAGATTCATGAACTCTCGGCAACCTCCCAGCTCCTTGCAAGTTGGTTTCTATACAGCAGCTCCCACCCATTGATATCAGCACTTCATGGCTTAAATAATTCAGCAGAAAATCACAGCGCTACCTGATTCTCTGCAGATACTGTACTCCTGGCATTTGATTATGATGAGAAATAGCAGAGTTGCAAAATAGCTCATCCATCTGGTAACGTGAGGATTAATTAGACAGAATACTAAAGGCTGGAGCAGGGAAAGCAAGTCATGATTATGCTTTTTGACAGCCGAATTTACTACATATTGAATACTTTGTTATCCCTTAAGACAGCAGTGAAATTCTTGATGTTGTGGTTCAAGTTGTAAGTCAAAACAGTATGATGTTGACAAGACAAGGCTACAGTGATCTGCTGCATTGCCAGAAACCTACAGGAATAAAAATAAATTGCATGACATTAAGCTCCCAACATCACTTGAATTAATGCAGATCATTCATATCAGATGTATTTTTAAGCTAATGATGTGTTTTAATGTAATGCATGTTGGAAAAGGCTCAAAGGCATCTGAGGCGCAGCTCCTGAAAAATGTTTCACACTATGATCAGCTTTGGATTTTTGCGTGTAATGGATAATATTAGCATCAAAATGATTTTTTAGGAGGCTGCATCCAAATGAGAAACTGTAGAATAATGCAGAGTGCCTTCCCTGCACGGCATCACAGTGTCAGTCTGGGTAGCATCCTTTCTTGCCACAGCTACGAGCATGTTTTTAACAGTGTTTCTTCCCTTCCCACAACATGCTTTAGAGATCTGATGTCCCCCCGGGATCAAATTGATCTTTCGTGGACATGAAACAAGAGCAGTGAGGAACTATCAAAGAGCATATCTGAATCTGAGAGCCGAGAGACGTGGGGATTACTGGCTTTGTGAGTCAAATGTGAGCATGAATATGTGCCTAATGGACTGCAAGTGACACCGCTGCTCTGGAGCAGAAACGTGTTTTCACATGTGAAGAGCAATTAAAGTGACTACAAGGAACTTTCATATTGTGTTGACTTTGGAGGACAAAAGCTGCAGTGTTTTCACTGGCTATAACCACAAAATATAATGCCAAACATTTAATTATCTAAAGAAAAACCTTCCTCTGCTCCTTTTTAACCAGCTAACGTAACTTTGCACGGGAAAATGTAAACATAGGCTTCTTCTGGGCTGCATGCCATAAATTATTTAATCTGATTTAACATGAATATGACCCAGTAAATATAATAAATCATAAATATATTTATATATAAATATCCTACAATTTATAACCAAGTTGAAGTTATTGCAATTTCAAATACATCAGCTATCTACAGCTATCTACAACTACAACAGCTAGCATTAGCATTAATCCACCTCCAAACTAATGCTAATGTTTGATAGTGTTACGCAATACAATAGGAGTGGCATGACAGTACATCATAACAGTAATGTTAGCAAGGAAGTGGTTGAAAAATGTTAACTGTTGTCTCATAGTAGCTAACTGTTGTCTCATAGTAGCTAACGGGTTTCAGGTTTCATTTCAAATATATAAGTCTGTCCAATCCAATTGATTTAGCATCCTCTAAAATTTCTAAATTGACTGAAACTGTATCAAAATTGGCCCACCAGCAACTGAAAAGACGATGGATAGTGAAAGTCTGAAGGCCTACATTTCAAGCTAAAAAAAAACATATTTGATAACCCATTAGCTAATGTGAGATAACAGCTAATATTAGCATTCAACCACTTCCTAGCTAACGTTACAGTTTGATACTGTTACATGGACACATTGGACACATTTATTTAACACTAAGCCTGGAAGTAAAACACACTGGACGTAAGCAAGGTTGGAAAGTAGGCTAACGTTAGCATTGTTCTGGTTAAGTCAGTAATGTTATGTGACCTCATGTTCCTAAAATTAGCATTCAACCACTTCCTAGCTAACGTTACCGTTTGATTGTGTTACACAGTACAGTACGAAAGACAGTCCAGGGATATTTCAGAGTTAGTTTATGCTTTTTCTATTGTATTGTGCAGCAGTAATGTTAGCTAGGAGGTGGTTAATGCTAGCTGTTGTGTAACAGTGGAAAACGAGTCATC
>JAJHUR010122342.1:0-11335 GCA_027495735.1 Lutjanus campechanus | reverse complement strand
GGTCGGGTCGGGCCTTTTTTCTCACATTTTTCATGGGCTTATATCAGGTTTGAGCTGTATTATTTTGTCATTGGTTATTAAAATTCCCCCCCATGTATTGTCCCCGTCACTACCAACTCCTACTGTTTGGTACACACAGGGAAGCTTGGTGAGAAAAATGTTGGGCTTTAATTGGGTTCGGGCTGAAATATGCTAATGAGGGGCGGGTTCGGGTCAGTTTCGGACAGAAATTTTGTCGGGTTTGGGCCTTGTCGGGCTCAACTTCTCAGGCCCGATTAAAGTGTTTCCACCTACTACAGGTTGACCAAAGAAAAAACAAACTGTAACCTGCAGCTGCACATTTTTTAAGAAATCTTTTTGAAAATGTAAATGCGAGTTGTCAGGGAATAAAACCTTGATAGTCTAACAATAGCACGGCTGTCAGTGGTGAAAAAAAACATGTTTAATTCATTTAAAATGAAAACTGACTCAAATTATGACCTAAATCGTGGATTTGAAGAATCATGACACCCCAAATTTGGGAGTTACTGAAATATGTCTCTTACAGGAGATACTGCTGGCGTTAATCTATATTAAAAAGATGGTCTTTGTTATCCATAATGAAAGACTCTTAACCCCCAACGTGCTCCAGCGGAGCTGCTCAGTGTCCGACAGACCAGACTGTGGTCGTACTGGGCAGCTTCCAGGTGTGACTGTGTAACTGTGATTAGGGCGTTCGTGCAAAAGGGAGCATCGCATCAGTGAACTCTCCCTGAATAAATAACAGTTAAAAAAACAAAACAAAAAATGTCACTGTAGCTCCAGCAGCAGGACGGTGTGTACGTGGGACTGAGTCAAAATAAACCACAGTGTCGATGTTTGTGTTCATGGAAACGAGGGAACACGCCACTCAAGTGTTTTTTTATTAGTTTTTGGACATCAGTTCTAAGATCCCTGTGACACAGAGGAATAACAGGAGGTGTAACATGAGCAGCAGCAGCAGCAGCGTCAGTGCTGTCTGTGATGCGTTTAGATACAATATTGAGCGTGTAGAACTCATTACACAGTCACTGCAGTTGCACACGTAAAGGAAAGAAAATGTGGCTGACAACTGAAAAATATCACCAGACAAATCTTTAAGGACCAAACATATAACAATGTAACTCTCATAACACTTTCTTGACCCCCGACCCCTCACAGAACGAGTGTGTCTCAGACGGCAGCCAGTCAGTTCTGTTGGGTAAGTTGTCAGTCGGTGTTGGTGGGTGGAGGAGACGTAGAAATACAAAAGTGTTACCAGCAAAAGACTTATTTGGCTCCTGAGGGAGCTGATTTTAACTTATTTATACACTGATCAGCAGTTCTGTCTAAATATATTCTATTTATATAAGCCGATAATATGATTTGTATGTGAAATCTTGATCTTCAAAGTGACTAACTTCACTTTAGCCTCCCCCCCCCATAAAAGTTCATCTTTGAACCTGTTTACATTAAACAACCACAGTTAGACATCACTCAGCAGACAGAACTTAAACTGATGTTGCAATTGTAATGTTATTTTTAATGTTTCATCGAAGGACATACTGAGGTGACTGTGTGATTTTTGCAGGGATCTGCACTGAACGGAGATGTTTTTGTAAAGTCTGCAGAGTTTGGCATCTCTGCAGCACGACAATATTTAATTCTGAAGTGTAATTATTTTGGAACATTATTTTAACGTATTTCTGACGAGTATTGTGCCTCCTGCTGTTCGGAGGTTTCAGTCGGCCTGTTGGAATTTAAAATCATTAGGAACAGAGTCCTCCTGTGTTTGTATTATTATTTCTGATAAATATGCTCTTTTATGTCCATCTGGTGTTTTGGAACTGTGTATATGTATATATGTTGTTTTAAAGTTGATCTTGAAACTTGAATACTGTTACAAATATTGTCTTTTCAGTGAGGTTGTCAATAGTATGTAAGTACTGATACTTTTTCAATACTGCATGTTTTTATAATAATACAATACTACTACAGGGCAGGAAGGAAAGTCAGGAAGTGAGAACAAATTCAATAATATTTAAAATATCAAATCTATAAAAAATGATGTAAGTGCTCATTCAGTTCAGTCTTTATTGTCCTTCCTGAAATGTGTTTGTTTGTTTATTTTTTCAACATGAAAATAAAAGGATGAAGTATAAAATTATAGCTGTCAAAAATGTAGTAAAGTTATAAACTTTGTCATGAAAACTTGTATTAAAAATGTAATGGATTAGAAGTAATTGCTCAGGACCCCACTTGCTCCCGGTCTCTCCGCCCTTAAAATACTGAGTTAGTATCTCAAAATAACGACTTACTGTGTTTTTGAGAAAGTTAGATACCAAATCAAAGGCCACCTCCTCAGCTTCCGTAGGATACAGATGTTTTGGAAATGAGCATCTGTCTGATATCTGTCTGTTTCTCGCTGAGACTCCAGCCTGCAGTGTCGTTCAACCACAGGATTATAGAGAAACACTGAGCGTAATGATCAAACAAAGTTTTTATGTCACATCAACACTTCTGTCCATATTTGCACTCCCTCTCTCACTCTCTCTTGCGTGCACGCTCCACTCCGCTTAATCAATTCAAACTTTAATAAGGCTGTTTTGGTGTCTCCCTCCAGCACTTGGAGCCCTACGAACAGCAGGTTATGTGCGTATACGTAGCGGCGGCGTTGAGTATAAAGAAGCATAGAACAGAACCACTCAAATGAAGTTAAAGTACTTGAGCAAATGTCCTCTGTTACAATCCAGAAACCAGCTAAAGTGACTTCAGTAGCTGCTTCACCACTTTTCACAACCCTCAGACTGTGTTGGAATCAATACCTCCTCAGTGACCCCCCCCCGCACAACTCTCAGCACCATAAATGTGCAGAAACCTCAGACCTGAGTAGTGATAACCATCACACATCTTTGAGTGTGGAGTAACAGCTCAGCCCTGCACTACACTGCAAAGGAAAAACAGATTTAACCCTAAAATAACCAGTCAGGGTGCCCAAATGTAGACGCTGGATTATCATTGAAGCAGTGCCACCAGGGATTAAAGAGCAGCTGGGTGCAGGGTTTCCCTAATGAAACTGTATATTTGTAGCAGGCCACCAATGTAATAATATATCCTCCACTGTGGTTATAGTTGCTAAAAGTGGCTGCTAACAGTACGGTGGGAGGCAGAGCTTATATGGGGATTGTTTTGACTGATGATTCCCACCTGAACACAGACTGGACATTGTTCAGCTGTTTGTGAACGTTTGATTCCAACAGTCACGTTATATCGTAGAGGTCATTTTTCATCCACGTGCTCTGGTGTATCACTCAGTCACTGTATCACGGCACCTTAAAAATAACAAGTACGGTACTTTAACAGACTCAAAACAGTCAAAAACAATAAAAAATACTCATTTTAACTCACAGAACACAGGAGCTGCTGGTCTGCCGCTGCCTTGATCCGTGAGTTTGTTTGTGTCTTTGGTGTTTTAAAGGGTCAGTTCGGATCCTGAGTGGTATTTTTGTCAGAGGAGTCTGGTAGCTTTGGAGAGAGTGATATTTGGGTTATATAACAGAAAAGGCTGTCTGACAGAAAGGTAACGTGGTGGAAATATTTCAGATAGTGTTTGCTCCTCCACGTGAAGACGGGCCCTTAATGCTGCACCCCAGACAACTCGGAACTCGAACATTTCAGACCTTCTACTGGTAAAAATCCAATGTAATGAAACTCAAAGTCCATCTACCCTGTTTTCATGTAGTCGTCGTCTAATGTCACACAACAACGGCAGCACTAATGGAAGCCTGAAATAGTCTGTGTCGCTGAGGGTTAAACTGAGTGAACTCTTGCCAATAAAACTCCTTAATTTTTCAGGGTCAACCATGTTTTTCGGTTACTTTTTTGGCGGTTTAAGGTCGGAAGTTGGAAATTTCATCTAGGAAATTCTGACCTCCAATGTACCAACATACCAGCTCTTCTCTTCCCTTCAGGCATCTTGAATTATGGACTTTTTTTTTTTTTTTGCTCTCGTGTGCTTTTCTTGGAAATCTAATCCTGTTTTTTTCTTGTGCCACAGGGCCACAGCCTGCCAACCTGCCTGCTCACCCTTCTGCCACCTCGGCTTTGCTCTGTTTCCCAGCCATCAGCTCGCTCCCCTCTGCCTCTGTCACCTGGACTTCCCCTTTTATCCATCTTCATCATTCTGGCAACGAAACTCTTTCCTTAACCATTGCGTCTCTGAGTCTCTGTGTCGTGCATTTGGGTCACCCCTGTTGATCATAGCAGCCTGTCTGCTTGAATCAGACCTCTCTCCACAGCGCTCAGTGCTGGAGAAAGGTCTGCCTTCACACATGCACATTCTGCTATAAGGGAAAAAAAACACCCTTCTTTTGTTTGCATGTCTTTGAAACAACCACAAACATCTTGAGCAAAGCTAAACCCAGGATGTAGCGACGGTGCTGCTGCAGAATAGCATCATGGGAGAACTTGTTTTGGTTGAACATTTACATATTTGGAGGCGAGCTCTGCCCTTAAAATGACAATCACTGCAGAAAAAGAGGTAACAGCTGTTAGCTTGTTGATATTCGTACCATTAGCATCCCAGGCGCTAATTTGCAGCTTGCAAGCTTGCAGCTAGGTGTTTGTTCTTGTTTCCCAGGATCTTAAAAAACAAGCAACCAGTGGCAGGACTTGCAGTGTGCATCCAGTGAGTCAGACTATGTTCTGGATAAATAACAAAATGTTCTAATAAATAATTGTATTTAAATTAAGAAGATTTATTGTCGTATTTATTGTTTCCTTATTAAGTTTATACAGTATACAGGTGAACCCAGGAAAAAAACACAACAACATCAACACTTAATTAAAAACTTCTCGGATCTCTGCTGGTTGCATCTGGTAGTTGTGGTGGTGGCATTGCAGTAGGTGCTTCACCATCTGTTTCCAGGCAGAGATCTGCACTCTTTTAGTTCATTATATTTTGTTTTAACAAGAGACAGAGGCAGAGGGAGTGGGGCTGATCTCATGAGATACTGTAGACAGATTTTTAAAAGCCTCCTCCGACAATAGAACAAAGGGATTCAGGTCAAAAGTTGCCAGAGTGGCCCTTTCAGCTGTATTACTGTGCTGGTCCTCTGTGCTTCCCTGCAACCAAACATGACATCTGACACTGTGACCTAAATACTCTTTACGCTTTTAGGGCCGCCTTGAGGAGACGCTCGTTGTCCTCTGAGGAGAGATGAGACGTCAGCTGTAGGAAGAGACTTCGACACCCAACGCCATGAGATCACAGAAAAATCTGCGCCTTAAATCTTAATTTAGAGCCTGTGTGTGTACGAACAGCCTTTCCTTCGAACAGGTCCTCCGCCGTTCTGCTGTTTTGTAACCATTTGTTTTTTTGTCATGCTGCAGTTGCCCTGGAGGCTGCTGATGGCAGGAGATATTCTGTCATTCTGGCATGTGCCACTGGATCTTTGTGGAGGGTCCTGCTCAACTGTGTGCGTGTGAACCAGAGGGAGCGTGAAAGAGTGATTTAGCTTCTATAAAAAGACGACTTAACGTTTCTGCGTATAATTAAAAACATGCTGCCAAAATACACATACATTAAGAACTAATTGCAGCCTCATTATTGCCACATTGCTCAGAGGTCACACAACGGATCTCATCTTGTTACTCATTAGCTATTTTCTCCTCTGTGGCATTATTTCTCATTAAAGGAGCGATATGTATGTGCAAAAATGAATTCAGCAGTCCAAACAGTGAGTTGAATAGGTTGAAATCCTTAATATACTGCATGATCTATGATCGAAGCGAGTTGTTTTCCGACACCCTCTCCTCCGCAGACCCAAGGAAGCTCAGGCAGGCTGCAGGAACGCAGGACGAGAGTAAATAAAACCGTAAACAGAAATTAAGAAGTGAGGACGAGTCCTCCACTGTAAGTTGATCAGCTGTTCATAACTGTCAGCTGTCTGACAATGTGAAGTTCGGCCTGTTACCCTGAAAACAAAAGCCCACTGCTCTGAAAATACACACTCTGGAGTTGGAGTTCAGTCAGTCTGTCTCACTGCTGCCAAACTCCATTGACATTTTGCTCAATTTAACAGTTATAAACATCTGCTCCTTCTAAAAGATTATCAATAATTTCTTACGACTCATAAACAGAAATACACTAATTTGGCAAACATTCGGCATTAATTTGAACTCTAATTAACGCGAAACGGGCAAACAGGAACTGTTATTTCAGCCCAGAATAGAAATTTCAAAGGACGCTGTGGCTGAAGTATTTCAACTTAGTCATTTTATGATTTATTACCGTAAAAATATTGCAGATTTCACTTTTAAATCAGTAACTCATAACATCAGACTACAAAAAACATTTTACTGTTCTAGCTGGTCCAGGTCCAGCTGGTTTGATCTACTTTACACACAGTTCAGTAGTTTAAATCCAGTGGTTCCCAACCTCAGGCTCGGGCCCCCTTCAGAGCTTCACAAGATAAATCTGAGGGGTCGTCAGATCAGAAACGAGGAAGAAACAAAATTCTGACGCATACATTTGGATAAAGTACTTTAAAAAATTTAAATATGGGATAATTATGTTATTTAAAGTGCGTAGGTTTGTGTGGCTCCAGCTTGCAGACTGCAAACACCTCGTCTCATCCTCCTCTTCGAAAGCATGTAGGAAAACTTACAGAGGCAATGAAACGATGCAAAAAGATGTGTGTTTTCAGTTCAATTTAGTTTCAATTAGTTTCCAGAGTGGGTTTGCTCATTTAAATTTCGTTTTAGTTTAGTTTGTATTAGTTTCTAATCTGTTGATTAGAATTTTTAATCAGTTGATAAGTTGTTTGGTCCATAAAATGTCAGAAAACAGTGAAAAATGTTTCCCAAAGTCCAAAATGACGTCCTCAAATATCTTATTTTGTCCACAATCCAAAAATAATTAACAGTTAACTGTCACAGAGGAGTAAAGAAATCATAAAATATTCACATTTAAGAACATTTAAATCAGAGAATTTTGACTTTTTTCTTAAAAGAAATACTCAAATGGATTAATCAATTATCAAGATAGTTGGTAATAATTTACTAATTGATTCATAATCAATCAAACGGTGCAGTTCTAATACAAACACAGTCATGCAGTCATGTAGACGTCCCCGTCTCAATAAACATTTATATCAGCGTCTCCTCATGTTTGTCGTGTTGACAAATCAAAACTTCCTGTTTATTTTTTATTTTATTTTAGCTAATTTAATTTTCTCTAAAGCCTGTTTTTTTTTTAATCTTCATCTCAGTTAACTAAAATGTTTTCCTCACACCTTGTTTTAGTTTTAGTTTTCCAATAACTATAATAACTTTGGTCAGAAGTGAACCGTGTTTACAAATGTTACACCCTGGCTGTTCTCTCACCAACACAAACTGCTCGTATCAGCAGTACAGTATGTAATCCAAGCTGCACAACTAAAGCTAGGTGTGGTACATATATACGCCAACCCTTTATACCCCGGCACTCGCTTATGAACTGTGTCATATTTATATCCGTGGAACCATTTGACACCACTGCTGACGCAAGATGGACCCAGATCTGTGAGCTCTGACTGCTGCCGGCGAGCAGGGGGGCAGAAGCACGCACTGTAAAAATAAACCAGTTAGTTTAACTTAACTTAAAAAGTTAGTGCCCGGGCTGCATTAAAATTTTGAAGTTGAGTGAAACTGAAAAGACAAGTTGAGGCAATTTGTTATGACTCGAAACAAATGAACTTTTCTGGTTAAACACTGTAAAAAAAGAAGTTGAGACAACTTAAAATTTCAAGGCAGCTCACTGCAACAGATTTCTGAGTTTTGAACCCAACTCGAACTCTGATGTTTTGAGACTTTTTGCCAAAGTTTTGCCAACATATGATCTTCAGTTGAGATAATTTAGTCTTCATCTTGAATCTTTGAGTTTTAGAAACTTCCAAAATGAGTCACAGTGAGCCATGAACATTATTTGGGTGCCTGAAAATCAAATGGTTTTAACTGAAAATATAAAAATATGAAGCGTTATTCACTTTCACCTCAATGAGAATTTTTAGGGTGTTTCTAAAGCTCAAAGGTTACAGTTTATCTAAGGAAGAAAAGTAAATTATCTCAAAGAAATTTAATTAGCTGGTAAAACTTTTTCAGGACGTACGAGTGTGAGTGGCTCGTAACCCAAAGATTTATTGCAGCGAGCTGCCTTGAAATTTTGAGTTTTCGCAACTTTTCTTGATATTAATTCTGTTCATAGATGAGAAAACATGTCAATGAGATTAAAATATTAAGTTGAACCAGGAGGCTGAGACTGAATTCAAGAACAACTTTCATCATGGTTCGCTGTTTTTTCATTTTTGTGAAAATAAGCAACTTATTTTAAAGGCTATAAAAGCTATAAAAAAGTCTCAGGAGAGTTTTAACTCTGAAACAATGCATGCTGGGAAGTCTGCTAATATGCTGAACATGTTTCTTTATAAAGTTAATTTAATGAGTTGATTGAACTCGTGAATTTGAATTTGTTCGACTCATCATTTAAAGCACAAACTCAAGGCCCAACACCTCATTTTATTTGGCCAACAAGCACTTGCACAGAATATAATTTGTGCAACACACGTTTATTTCTCCAGGCTTTTTCTTGCAAAGTTAAGACTTTAATCTTGGAAATTCTGAGTTTTCTCATTACTCCCTCCCCAGCTCCATCATTCTTAACCTTGTACCTTGTAATATGATAACCAGTACATATGTAGTCTTATATTAACAACCGGCCCTTTGAGGACAACAATAATGCTGATGTGGCCTGGGATGAAATTCAGTTTGACACACCTGATTTAAAGTAAAAAGACTTCAAGTTAAAAGTGAAACTTCAGGTTTGATTCACGTGAGTAAATGAAACTCGTACGTTAAAGTCATAATATGCAACTTTTTCCTTAAAAAACACGGTGCCATCTGCCTGTGTTTCCTTATTTTCTCAGTATTTTGCTGCTCCGGACGCTTTACCAACTCAAAACTCTGATATTTGACGTCCTGGGAATGAGACTCAGCAATCAGCTTTCAGTCAAATTCTACTCCTTCCACCTTTACATTAATAAGAAAAGATATCTTGATTCCTCTGAATTCCTGCATGATTTTTTTACAGTGTGCAGTAGGTGATAGAAACCGTCTAAATAAGCCGACTGACTGCTGTTTTTAAGCAGAGCTGTGAACCATTTGGAGAAGTATTTGATTTGTTAAAACAGGACAGAAGTGAGTAAAGCAGTAGCCTGAATTCAGTGTGCAGACAAAACTGAAGAGCCGCTGCTGTTCAGCGTAAGAAAACAGTCTGAGTGTGTGTCTGTGACTACGCAGGGGGAGGGGGGATAATCAGCTGTTGCATTCCCCTGTGATTGTGATACAGCAAGAGTGTGCCTGTCCATATTTAGTCAGGGCTCCTCTGTGACCACAGGGCCCCCGTGTGTGTGTGCGTCATTTACACCCCGTCCTGCCACACAGGTCCTCCTTCAGCCGGCCCACGCAACAGAACAATGTCCACGGAGTGTCTGAATGCCAGTGGACGCTGAGCTAACGGGACCTGGACAGGCCAGGTCTGGCCTGCCGTGCAGCACACAGGTTGTACGAGTATTTTTAACAGTCGACCTCACTGCCAAAGGATCACAGAGTGAGGAAACCACTGCCAGGAACAGATGTGTCATGTCTCTACTGCTTATATAATGACAGATTTCAATGTAATGTTCAGGACCACTCAAGAGGGGCTGTTACCAACACAACAGCGCAAAAATATCCCGTTACAAGTTGTAGTCCTGCACCCTGAATCCTAATTAAGAGTGCTGAA
Source organism: Lutjanus campechanus (assembly GCA_027495735.1). Lineage (NCBI taxonomy): Eukaryota > Metazoa > Chordata > Actinopteri > Lutjaniformes > Lutjanidae > Lutjanus > Lutjanus campechanus. The sequence continues at coordinate 1,518 of JAJHUR010122342.1, read as the reverse complement.
GTATTATCAGTAAAATGTACATAAAGTATTAAAGTAAAAGTACTCATTCTGCATAATAAGATTTGACTGTTAATACTGATGCATTAATGTGTAAGCAGCATCTAACTGTTGTAGCTGGTCCAGGTCAAGCTTGACTATAACTATAACTTTATAAAAAGTTCAGTACTTTAGTCCAGTGGTTCCCAACTTAGGGCTTGGGCTCCTCCAAAGAGTCACAAGATAAATCTGAGGGGTCGTCAGATCAGAAAAGAAGAAGAACCAAAGCCTCTCTCGCCCAGCGCGTATGCCCTGATGCCCGACGCAAATCCAGATGTTTTTATCAGCAAAGTCGGACAGATGACAGCTTGTATAATCAGCACTGTTTGGCAGTGTTTGATACAGAAAATAGAAATAATGTTGAATGTAGACTGTGTCAGAATAAACTGGTATATAACCACTCGACTGGAACAACATGTGACCACAGTCAGCACAGACACGGACATTAACCCGCAAGCAGAGCAGCTGCTGCTGCTGTTAGTGCTGCTAACGTTAGCCACACTGTGTAGCAGGCTGCAGCTAACGTCCGCTGACAGTGTGATCCTTTTCGGTCTGAAAAGTTGAAGCATTTAGTGATTTGTTGTCATGTTCTGTAGGTTGATTTGCAATGTTCATATCGTACGGCGCAAAGTGTCACACATTTCACCGGCATGTAAAGTACGATTTGGTGATTGTAGACTGTGATTAACGGCTTCAAATGGCCTTTAATACACACTGTATTTTTTGGACAGTGTTTAATATTATTAATGAATAAATTGTGCACAATTTTAACTGTTTTCTGAGTACTGTTAGACTAGTCGACTAGTCTAAAAGAAAATTTGCGTTTACTCAACAGGGAAATTAGTTGCCAGGAACATCCCTGACCCAAAGATTTGTATGTAAAATTGTTATCAGAGAAGTAATTAGTAACTTCAGCTGTAAAACGAATAAAACGTGCAACATTTTCTTCTGAAATGTAAAGTATAAAGTATAAAAAGTGCCTAAAAACTGCACATAAAGGGAAAATTCTGCACTTTTCATGCGTACGTCCAGTCAGTATTGATGGTAAACGTAGCTAATAAAAGCCATTGATTCCTCAGTGCTGCTTTATTGACCAATAAAGCCAAGTTGTCCTGCTTGCAGATCCAGAGACAGAGACTAGAAATAGCCCGTATCTCTTCTTTAACACCAGTGACATCACTGGATGCAGGAAGAAGAACAGATTTCGCAGCAGAGCTCAGTTTTCTCAGTCAGTATAGGACACACTCTGGAATTTATTGCTTTAATTGACGACATTTTGCATAAACACTGACTGGACATACACATGGGAAGTGCAGATTTTTTTTTTTCCTTTAAGTAATGTACTTGACTAAATGTTCTGATCTTCCAGTAGTCTGGAGTTTTATATATTCATGAACCTGGTGAGGATATTTTCCCGATGAGGTCATGTTCGGTTTGTAAAGACCACCGAGGTGTTTCTGACAACAGCCCTACATAAAGTCT
>JAJHUR010122341.1:0-23741 GCA_027495735.1 Lutjanus campechanus | reverse complement strand
GTTTGCACTCACTCTTACAGCCAATCAGGGCACAGTAGTAGCAGCCAATCACAGCATAGTAGGGTGAAGTGTGGCAGAGCAGTCTTGAGGAAAAACAACACGTGCAGCAGCAATGTGAGATTATTCTGTGTAAATGAGCACACATTGCAACATGATGATTCAAATCACTGACAGGTTTTCAATGCAAAACCTGGTGAAATGATTTCAGTGTGTGTATTTGTACGTTCTGAACATTTCCATCACGTTTTACCAGGACCACGATAACACTGATGAACCCTGATCATTTCTCTCACTATACTCATGATCTGACGTTCTCATACAGCTTAAACTCTGGTCCCTTGCCAAAATGGACTAAGCACACCTGTGTTGCAGGTGTAATGTGTTACACCTGTGTCTCATTTATGTGCCAAATAGACACAAATGAGACAATGAGTCACTGTAGTGCTGACTGTGCAAAGTGACATCTAAAACTGTTCAACCTGTGACCTTCATATTTACTAGGCTATATTTTTGTAGTCATACACAGACCAGAACTAAAGACACACACAAAATGATGATGTGTTGATGAAGTGAACTGAATTTACTGATAACTAGACAATAAACTATTGAGTCTCCATATAACGATGATAACAACACCTGGAACACTTGCAAATTGGGTGTAACTCTTTATGTTTCAATTAAGAGTACCAACCCTTTGATACTATGCACCGTGACATACATGACCTACTGGACTGGTATTCGTACTGGTATTGTTTAAAAAAGGGTGATACCAGTATCAATACCAGTGCTCATACGGTGATACTGAAATCAACCATCTATCGATCTATCGATCTATCGATCTATCGATCTATCTATCTGTCTGTCTGTCTGTCTACTTTTGATTGGCAATAAAGGATTAAGTGCTCGCTTTTGTCACAACCGAAACATCATCATCACGTTTTGGGTGTGACTGTTTCGGTGGTGACAATTTTAGACAATTTTTCAGCTGATCTCAAACATGCTAGTCAGCACATGGTTACCTAACACAGTTCTGAACAGTTGTACACATATCAAAACATATATAAAACTTTTTCTGTAATAACAACCAAAAAAGTTTCCTTAATTGCATGAAAATAGGTGTTTCTGATCAAAAGTGTCTCAGTCTGTGGACTGTGGACATCAGTCTGATGTGAGGCAATTTTTTTTTTTTTACAAAAAGATTCATGATTTACAAAGAAAATACAAAATAAATGTTTGTTTTTTTCCAGCATCACTTTCAAAACCCCGGAAATGGAAATAATTTTAAGATAATTTTCATGAGTTGAAAGCAAAAAGCAAAGTGCTCTTCAAATGACGGCATGTACAGATACATGTATGCGTTTATTAGGGCTGTCCCCAACTAAGATTTTCTTTAGTTGAATCAGATTTGTCCGTCCTATATGAATATTAGACAATTTGTCCCTTTTTTTTTTACAGTGCAGTGCACCACACTTGATTCCTATAGAAGCCTACATGAGTATGTTTTACCAGTTAGTTAGTTAGTGTTAATTCTTCGTCATCTGCGATGTGAAAACATCAGATTTTCACAGAGTTAAAGAAATTCAAAGCGTGCGTCCTCCTGTTGTTCAGTTATAAAATCAATGCACCTGCGGAGCTTCTCTCCCGAGGCTGCATCCACTTTCCAGCATCACCTGTGCTGTGTGCTGAGCGCTCCTTTACACCGTGAATTAAGGATTTATTTGGACCAAACCAGAGTTGGTGATTGTTGGGAAGCTTTTTTGTGCGATTTATTTAGTTTCTAGGAAGTTTGAATTGAAACTGACAGTGTTGCAGAATTTGAAGAGAGCAATTAAAAAGCTGGTTTCTGGTTAAACAAAACTTACGTGATCCTTTCCATCATGTTGTCTCTGTGGGTGTGCCTGGATGAGGTGACAGCGTGTCACGCTGCTCTGCGCTTCTGTCATTCTTCTCCGCTGCCATTGTGGTTTGTGGTGATTTTGAGAATTGTACAGTTTACGGCCTGTCATAAAAAAAAACCAAGAGCTGTTTACCAGCTGCCACTTTCACCGTCTCTCATCTGTCACCCAACAACGCATGTGCACCATGTTTATATAAACCATATGTATAATTCCCTTTAATCCGTCTTTGAAATGTTCTTCCTGTACATTTTTGTAAGCGTCTATCTATTCTATCCTGTAACGGTAATACACTCAGTGACAAAGAAACAAAAACGAATGTTGGACTGGAAGAATCTCAGTCGACCACAGGGACTTCGACTAATAATTCAAATCGTCGACTATCAGGACAGCCCTAACGTATGCACATATATATGCACTATAGTTTGCAGTGGAAAAGTTGAGAGTAGCGGTACAACATTTCTGCTAACACCCACACACACCCACACACACCTCTCTCTGTGTTCTTGTCCTGAGGGCGTGTGTGCTGTGAGGTACTCCTCCTCTTTAATAAGCCTCCTCCTCGCCTCCATCAGCTCAGTCTGTTGGGATCTTTCGTCTGCACCATCAGGATTCTATCGGTTCATTTGTTACAGAGACTTCCAGAGGGGATTTTTCTCCAGTCATGACTCGGGTTTCTCTGCCCGCGTTTGTGCTGCTTCTTTTTGCGGTGAGTGCAGTCCTGATTCTGCTGTGTTTTCCTACTGTTTATTGTCACTGCTTCTTTATGGTCTATTCAGTTCTTCTGGTGGTCTGAACTTACCTGGTGTTGGGTGTACTGGCTGTAACGTGAACCCAGCTCAGCGAGGACAAGCAGCTTATTATGTATGGGTTATCTGTAGGCAAATAGGCTGTTTCATCCACCTGCCTGTCCAAGAACCTACTGATGTTTTCAGAAATTCTTAAAGGTGCAATCTACAACATTTTCCTAACAAAAACAACCTATAGACTCATATTACATAATCTCTTTCAATCATCACTTATGACCCAGTAGAAGTGTGTGTTGGTGTCTGTATTTGCCTTTTACCTGTACTTCCTCAGTTTTTGTCATTGTTTTGGTGTGTTCTGGATGTTTCACCGGCAAATAACGTTGATATTTGACATCCTGATGCTTTTAGGAACAGTTCAGACAAATCTCGCATTTGTGTAGTAAACCAGCTTTTAAAGAATTATTTCAAATGCTGTTCAGCAGATTAAATCCCCGACCGGATCACACTCTCTTGATGAAACATGGAGTTTAGACGTGTTGGCTCCCTCACATCTTGGGCTAATGGTCTTTTCCATGTTGACTTACCTGGCTGCCATGGCAACACAGGTTTTGGCTGTGCTGTCAGACAGGGAGATGGCATCACTTCTCGCCCAACAACTTGGTACTGTCTCATGTGAACAAAGAGCTGGACTAAAATGTCAACTCCACAATCTAGGACATTGGATCTCATCCCCCGCAGAATAACCGGGTTACTGTTCACGGCCCCCGCAAAAAGATTGATGTTTCCGAAGCTTTTCCACCTTGAGATATGATATAAAAAGCATTCCCCAGGCTTAAATACACCGCTCACTTCCCATCATGCTTGCTGGACTGAGTAGTTTGTCAAGTTTGCTGTTTTATGTTAAAAACATACAAATAGGGGCGGATGTTTAGCTCAGTGGGTAGAGCGCCCGCCCCATGTATGGAGGCTATCAGTCCTCTGCAGTGGCCGCTGGTTCAACTCCCGCCTTCGGCCCTTTACTGCGTGTCATTCCCTCTCTTTTCACCCCCTGTCCTGTCTACTCTTCAGCTATACTTTCAAATAAAGGCATAAAAAAGCCCAAAAATATAACTTTAAAAAAAACAAAAAACAAAAAAAAACATACAAATATTGTTTGTTCAGAACATGGTTCTTTATGCTGGTATTTGTCATTTTTGTCCTGGTTTACAGTTCCAGCTAGTGAGGAGGCTGTTCATTTCTTGAGGCCGTATTTTGCATAGTTTTGAGTGCTTGAATATGATTAAGGGGCTGACTTCATGTCACTGAGACCTGCTTCCTGGCTCTCCTTCCATGCTGTTCGGCACAATACTTTATTCTATCAAAACCATCTGGCAAACCTCTTGGGGGTCCCAACCCCCAGGTTGAGAACCACTGGCCTAGTAGAAGCGAAGGTCCAAAACACTGCAGTAAATCTTATTTTTAATGAATAAAAATAGTTGAGGATTAATGAATTACACATCTTTGCTATACTTTTTAAAATTTTTTGCTTGTTGCATATCAACAGTTATATGGTCAGTGAGTTAATGGATCATAAAAATGCATTTCAAACATGAAGACACCTCACGATGTCAAATATACTTAAACTATGATTCATGATGAAAAGTGTTATTAGTGAGACAGGTTTTTTTTTGGATCCAGATCAGTCAACAACACCATTTATCTGGAATTGAGGGGATGATCTCAATCAGAACAAGTCAACACAGCAGTTTTGTTGCGCAATGCAGTGGCTTTTCCTTACTTTTTGTGCTCAAAGCACAACGATGAGCATGCCAAAATACCACGGAACACTCATTCAAAAGAGCATCTATACCCAACCTAATCAAAAGAGGCAACAATGCCAGCATTGGGTGGGAAGAAAAAAAGAAAGAAAAAAAGATGTCAACCATTTAGGGCCTGGGGTTTGGAATGACAGAAGATTTTTAAAGTTTTTTACAATTGCTTAAGTACAATTTTGAAACAGGAGTCATTTTGTAAACACACTACTGCGCTCTATCTGAAACACTTTTAACATTTCTACTTTTCAAATGACATAGACTTTTTTAGAGGTATTGTTTGAGTACATGAAATTATGGCTCAAACACAGCACACAAGCCGGGTGCTGCACACTGATGAAAATAATTAATTCTCTCTACATTGTAAAATCAGTCAATACATTCATGCATTTCCAAAGTTTGCATTTTGCACTGGAATCAGAGAAAAGTTTTCTGATTTCACCTGCAACAGCTTCTCTCAGTGTCAACAACAGGGTCAACCAATGTCGCTCAGATCACATCTGATAAATCTGCTCCTCATCTTTTTTGTTCATGTCCTTGTATTGAAGATAGGTACCCGCGTCATGCCTGATTGGTGAGTTTACAATTGAGCGCCTAAATGTCTGTCCACCCGACAGCCATGTCTGATCAGTTGTTTAAAGGTGTGGCGTTTTGAGAGGAAGTGATTTGAAAGGGCAAAGAAGTAACATCACGTTGGATTTCTGTCTAACGTAGAGAAGTGTGTTTCATGTTTTGTAAGAAGTGTGAGGCTGAGAATGTGCAGCTCTGCGACCGGTTTCACAAAGATATTTTAGGCTAGTCTGTAGTATTAGACTAGTCTTAGTTTTTCTCATAGATTAGACTATTGAAAGTTAGACCATTTTATAAGAATAAAGACAAGAAATGAGACACCTTACCCGCAGGATTAAGACCCATGTTACCATGGTAACAATCATTGCCACCAACTGATCAGTCGCACCCAATAACAAAAAAAAGAGCAAAACATGGCTCATAATTTGTGTTTTGCTAGAATTTTTATGGAGAGAAGGATGATTTCTTTACATCTTGTACCGTAGTTTTTGAACATCTTTGATGCTCGACAGTTGGATTAATGCTGTTGAAGTAAAATGTCCTTGTAACTGTTGAATTCCTCCAAAAGACATGTATTTTGTGCTGTCTGGAGGTCTTAATTTACCCAGAATTCATTCTGCCATAGTGCTACTTGTACCACAGTAACGTAATGTTTTTGAGTTAAAATATCATTCATTTGGGGGCTTTTCTAAGCAAATGTCGATATAGGCCTATATGATTGTTTGTGATTAAATCTACGAATATTTTTGACAACCCTTAAATCTCCATACCACCATTTTGCCACCCGGTGAATATTCTCTGGATCTGCCCCTGTGTAGTTGTATATTGCAATAAAAATGCACGGTTGTCAAAGTATCTCACGCCACACCGGCAAACGTTTGAGAACCACTGGTGGAATGTTCCTTGTTTTGTTTTGTTGTGGTGTTGCTGACATAAGATTGAACAGTTGAGGTGATAATGTGCTCTCTTTAGTATTAGAAGTTCAGACTCAAACACACCATGGAAGATCATATTCAAGTGAGGAACGCATAGCAAGATGCTCTCTCAGATGCATGTGAAGACAAAGAGTTCCAGTAATTAGTGCGACATAATACATTCTTGGTGTTCGGCAGTTTTTCAGTTCTTCTTTCTCACTAAAAGATGTGAGGCTACGCCCCTCTTATTTTCTCGTCACGCCACCTCTGTCATCCTGACATCCCCATACACTGACTGAGCACACGGGGCTTAGTTAAATCTTTTGGGAGTGGTGCGCAGGGTGTGTCGCCCTGCCCTCTAAATACAGGTGGATGCTTTTACACACAGGCCCTGACAATATCTCCCTTCGCACTGTGTTTGTATGGTACACAGACATAATTACGAGCATTCCAGTGGAAGAAAACACTTTTGTCAGCCTCCTACTTTTAATAACGAGATGAATTGCATTTCTGACAGCTGTGATCTCTCCAACTTGGCAGTGGAATAAAGCAACCTGAGGCCAAAAACACTCCAGCTCCACCACTGTTAGCAGTTTAGTGAATATACCGTTCAATTTAACATGATGCAGCTCGACAAGCTGCATAGCCCCCTCAAGTTTGTGGGGTTTAACCTGCAAACTGACTGCTAATCCAGGCTGTCCACCAGGCTTCACTTTGCTAAAACTATTAACACCTACTGATAAACATAGGTGTAAAAATGTGTTATCATAATCAGCTTTTTGGGTCGCTACTCCCGACAATCGCGCGGGGCGTTCTCGACTCAAGGCTGGTCTGACCAGATTATCTGCCCAAATAATCCTCTAGCGTGAGGTGATTACATACATAATCTTAATGTTATTGACTTGACTGGATTCTTCATTGATTGATTGATGGAACGAGTCTTAAATTTGTCTTGCGCCATAGCAATTCCATTTGCAACATCATAAACAACAAACATCACGAAAAAAAACGAAAAGCATACATCCAACATGACATTACAATCACAAACAATCACTACATTTAACGATATAAACAAAAGATGACATTCAAGGCCCTTTAACGTACATTTGATTTGGGATTGAGCTCCATATTTAATTTTGAGATTGACTGACTGACTATACTCACTGTTCAGGACATGACTGGGATTAGAAACAATGTTGTTGGCCAATCTCAATACGTTACTATGGTAGGCTCATTCGTATGGTTTCTCCATAAGTTCCCCTACAAGCGATTCTCCTCGATTTTGAATCATAAATATTTCTGACTCCAAATCAGTCAGTATTGCTGTATATCAGTACAGAAGTGAAAGGTGTTGCCAAGTAATGGTAAGCATTTTAGCCCTTGTTGCTAACGTTAGCTTGCACACTACCGTTGAATAAACCCGCCAGTTAAAATCTCACCTCCAGTTCTCGCTGAAGAACAGACATGCTGACCGCGTCTCCCCAAACATTTTATCATCCAGTCTTGTTTACACTTGTCTCCATTGTTTGCATCTGTTTCCACAGGAAATCACGCAAGATCACGTTCTTTGTGAAATCACATGAGATTGTGCACCCTCTGGCATGATAAACTTGTTTATATCCTGTAGTTTGTGGTGTGCCATTATTTTCAAATCTTGTAGTGTGTGCGTGTTTAAGATTAGATAGAATCTGTGAAGTTTCTCCTGATGTCTGTGGTGCACAAATTTTAAAAATCTGTTTGGTCTAAGGATAAGTGATTATAGAGAACATTGCATTATCAGGCACCAGCAGTTTGCTGAAGAATCTGTGTCTACCAGCACAGAACAGCAGTTAACCCAGTAGTCACAGCTGGGGACCAACAGCGTCTAGGAGAAGCTCCTCTATCCTTCCTTCCAGCATTGGTGGACTCAAAAAATAAAAACAAAAAATAAAAAAGGCACAGATGTATGCACAGGGCAGCACACAGATAAAAACACACAAACAACTATTAACTATTTAACTATTTAGAAGCATGTAGAGGCTGCATCACATTTTCTCTAGTGGATCGGAACCCTGGAGGGCATTTTATCATGTTTTATCTGTGATGGGGCCATCCAAGTGGGGATTTTTGCAAACATCGGGGCACTAGGGCCCCAACCTGCCTCCTCCCGTGAGTTCACCAGTGCTTCACAGGGTGCAATGGAGGTGTGGTGTGCTGCGTCCCTGCTGCAAAGAGTTAGGGACACAGTGCCAGAGGTGTTGCCCAATTTGTTCCCGCCAAAGACATCAGCAAACAATAGCCTCTTTAACGTCCCAAATTAAGCATTTAAGCCCTAAGTGTCACCCCATTATCCTCTATTATGATTGGTTATCTGTGCAGCGAGAGGCAGGACCAAGTTTGAATCAGCTGTTTCGTGAGAGTTTTTAAATGTGCATTGTTTTCTTTTGTATGTAGCCTACTTTTTGCTTTTAATGTTGGTAAAGTAGATATGAGAAATGGTGCATTAACGTGCATTTGTGCTCACACGCATGCACATGCACATACTGCATACCACCCCTGCACAAGCCAGTGCCCCACTTGGGCCACGCCAGTCAAAAAAAGTCTGGAAACGCCCCTGCTGCCAATCTGCTGCACCTGACATGACTAGACAGGCTCTAAAGCTTCTAATCTGACACCTGACATCTGCAACGTGGAAATCCCAGTAACTGCACTCAAACAGTTCTTTTTATCCGGAGCTCTCTCACACTTAACAGTGGCTCTGTTACAATAATTTAGATTTACATCATTTAAATAGTATGACTAGAGGTTAATAATCATTCTTAATAAACATAAGAATCATACGTCTTCTTTTAAAAGGAAAAATATTACATACTGTGTCGAGACTAGAGTGAGAAAAATAATTGTTTTGTGTGTGTGCTTTTGATACGTAGCATCAGTGATCAGTTGAGAACATACAGTTGTCAATCAGCTAGTTCCTCTTCCCCCTCTTGTTAGCACAGACATAAAGGACTAAAACCACAATATAGTCACATTTAAGATCAGTAGCAAATGATTGTATAATAGGGGTTTTTGTGCAAAGATGTTGACTAGTTTGGCCCACAAACATGCTCACAATGAACAGTCAGATTAGCAGATTTTGTATCTTACCTGAAGAATCCTGATAATACAATCTGTGGCAGTGCTTTAATCTGACTTTTGACTAAGCTGCGGGGTTATGACTAGGGTTGGAGGATCTGAGATCTAGAAAAAAAATCATTTGTATGGTTTTATTTGCAGCTAGAGACGGGTGATTTGATCACTACCGCAGCAGCTACATTACAACCCACACAGTCTGTGGTCACGGCGAAGTTGAACACTTTTATTTGATGGTGTTGGCAGTTCAGCACGCTCAGATGCCACAGAAACGTCGTATTGTTATACTACACACCTCTTGGCACCTGATAAAAATAAATGCACAAGGATTATGCTTCCATGACGGGTATCAAATGAAGTTATGAAACACTGCTCCTACACAGAATTACATTTGCTTGCCAACTCCGCATAGAAGCTTGGGGTGTCTGAGACAGAACACTTTTTTGGGAAGATTATCTATAAATGTAGAAAAGTTGTCATCATTGTTGACAGTTTCCAAGTCACACATTTTGTATTTCTTTTTCATACAGTTTTACTCATGCTAACATCCGACATGCCAACCCTTACTGATGTGCTGCGGACTTTACATGTGCGGACTGTAGATTAATCTGTCAAGCAAGGGTTCATTGTGATGTAATAACATCTGTTGTATTATGTCATTAGGCTGTCGCAGTGGTGAGGGCCGTCTGGATCCCCCCGAGGAAACCACTGCTTGAAAATAAAGACTACAGTAATGAATCTGTTGTTGCCAAGGTGAGTCATTGTCTTAGGCTAGACAGTCATTTGAATGTGTGTGTGTGTGTGTGTGTGTTGGGCAGGGGTGTCAGTGAAATGAGTATGAATTAAATTGTGTTTGGCTAAATCAGCTTTTCCTCTCTGTGTTTCAGATTCATTCAGATTACGATACTGGCAAAGGGAATATTCTCTACTCTATAGAGGGCGCTGGTGCAAACCTGCCCCCCTTCCACGTGTTTGTATGCAACCCTGATACTGGATTCATCCGTCTGACACAAAAACTCGACAGGGAGCAGATCGCTTATTACAATGTGAGTCATACTCTGTTCTAGTTTTTCAAAACTTTTGACTTTGGTGTCACTTTTCCCTTGTTCAGATTCAGTTATTATTGCATTTTATATTTATCTAATTCTTGAGAACTCGGGGGCTATTAAACATTGTAATGGGCCAACCTCCTGGTGATTACATTTTTTATTAAAAATGTAGACATCAGCATCAGCATCAACATTTTCATGAAAAATAAATTTCAAAACAAAGATCATAATAGCATATTTTTACACTTATGTTATCAGTAGGTATTGTTAGTTTTAGATTTTAAGAAATACTTAGGTTGTCTGAAGTTGTAAATTCTTGTCTGGGACAAGGATGTTTTCTGGCACAGAGCAGTTTAGAAATTAAAACATTTCATAAATTACATATAAATCCTAAAGAATCAATTTTAACCAGCCTTTTGCTCTGCCGGCTATTTATGTTTGTGTCTGCGCCTGATTAAAACATCTGAGTTTTCTTTTTCAGCTGTCGGGTGTTGCTAGGTACAGAAATGGCACGCGGGTGGAGGATGACGTTGACTTGCTATTCAAGGTTGTGGATGAGAACGACAACCCTCCAGTGTTTGGAGACATCAAACCTGGGGCGGTGAATGAGCTCAGTCCTCCAGGTTAGTGTTTCTGCTTTTGTCTACAGTTCTCACAAAAGTCTATCCTGTTGTGTGAAGGTTAAGATATAAGATAAGATAAGATATTTCTTTATTAGTCCCACAACGAGGAAATCTACAGCATATAGCAAAAATATAAAGAAGCATTGATTAAAAAAATTAGAAATAAAATATAAAAATATGAGCAAGAGGGAAAAAAATAAAAAATAATAATAGGAACAATATAAATAGGGGATAAATAAAAATAGGAATGGTATATGCAATATAAAGAGACTCAGCAGTTGAATTTACACCATTGCAATGCAAAATGATGATGATACACCTGATTATTACACACCTGATTTAAATATTGCACATTGCAATTAAAAATTAAAAATTCACCTATGTGAAATTTTGCACAGAATAAAGGAACATTACACCTGAAAATAAGCACTAATATTGCACAATTGATAAACCTCTGCAAGCTTTTGCCTTTTAGTCAACTGTCATGTTTACATTCAGTGTTACTTAACAACAACTTAACGCTGACTATGTTGGTGCATTGCTGCCTTTCTTGGCTGTCCGACGCTGCCACCTGTTGATCAGAGAAATACTATGCAACCATCTGCAAGAACGTGTGTTACATCACCTGCCAGCACATGCACTGACACGTGCATGCATGGGAAAAACAAAAACCACTCATAAAAAGGGTGTGTTTAAGGTCACAATCACATATAAATTATTTTCTTACTTGTTTCTTGGAATTTTGTCATAGATTGAGCCGCAGGGTTGGCCTTACTCACTGAGACACCGCGGGTGTTTTTCTTTTTTAAAGAGAAACGCTGGGTGTTTACAACAAAACTACAAATCACTGTTTGTTTAATTCTGTTATTTACAGGAACCACAGTCATGAAACTAGCTGCAACCGATGCTGATGAACCGGGGAATCCGAACTCTCAGATCGCCTACAGCCTCATGGATCAGTATCCACCTGACGGCATGTTTGGCATTTCTCAAGATGGGAACATCTACGTCAAAAGAGCTGACCTGGACAGAGAGGTATGCACTATACCACTATACTGCATGCACATGGCTAATGGCAATTCCAGGGACTAAAATTCTGCAAACTCTTCTGCAAATACAACGCCAGCTGTTACACTGATTTGTCCTAAATCCTTTGACATAAGTGTCTGTCACTGAAATATAACACTTAAGTTCTACACAACCTACAGACACTACACAGGATAGTACTTAAAGCCAGCTCTGGAAGTGCTTTTATGAGTGTATTTTCACTCATACTTAAGTATCCACTCATACTTAAGTATCCTTTACACCATGTAACCTACTTAGTTACTTAAAATCAGAATAGAGTGCTGACTACTATTTGAATTAATATCCAAAACTTTCATTTCCATTTTTGTAGCCAATAAGGTAGTCTGATCACAAACCAGGACATGGACAAAGAACCCCAAAACGAAACAAGAACGCAGCACAGGTTTAGGAAAGTGACTGTGACCACTCAGTTGGGAGTAGGGACTTTGATGATTAATCATTAATCAACTAATCACTGTTAAGAATTTAACAGATTAAAAATATTGTCATTATTTTGTCTGTTTGTTGAATAAGGAAACTTCAATTTAAAATAAGAAAAATTATGAAAATTGAGAAAAAACAATTGGAACAAAATGTGTTTGGTACCTTATTAATGATTAATAATTCATTTGTCAATTGATTGTTAGCATTTTCAACTACTGGTTAAGGAAAACACCAAAATGTGCAAAAAATAATTATAATTAATGACACAGAAACAGTTAAAAAGTAAGTAGTTTTTGAGAACAATACTTCGTACTTTAACTGAAGTATTTCTCTAACACCAGTACTTTTACCTGTAATCAAGTAATATTTTAGAAATGTAACACTCTTTGCAGCACTACTTATAGCACTATATATATATATATATATATATATATATATATATATATATATATATATATATATATATACACATATTATAATTCACTGAGTTCCTGCAGCAATGTGTGATACAGTGTCTGTAAGTAACATATGACCTTTTTTTTTTTTAACCTCCAGACAGTAGACAGGTACGTTCTGACGGTGAAAGCTCAAGACTTAAATGGCAAACCAGGGGGACACTCCACCACCGGCACCGTTACCATTAATGTCCGAGATGTGAATGACCACCTTCCCACTTTGGAAAAAGAGGAGGTAGTTTCCTTTCTTACATTCTTCTATATCAACATGTTGATGTATAATGTATATGACTGTATATTTATGTTTTCCACAAGAGCTTTCAGGGCTGCATTGTTTCAGTCTGGAAATTTCCACATGCTCATGTCCCAGATTACACATGAAAGTCAAAGAAATGCTAAAAAAAACAAAAAACAAATGTGATGTGATGTGTTTTACCTGCAGTATGAGGGCACTATTGAGGAGAACACACAGGGTGTGGAGGTGATGAGACTCAAAGCAGAGGACCTGGACCTGAAGGGCACAGAAAACTGGGAAGCAGTGTATGAAATTGTCAAAGGCAACGAGGTGGGGTACTTCAGCATTAAAACAGACCCCGAGACCAACGAGGGCATCCTAATGCTCGACAAGGTAACGCTGAATTTTAATTCAGAAGAAATGCATGTGCTGGTCTCTCGGTCTTTTGCGGGATAAAAATGTGGTAAATGCTGTGATCACGCTCGACAACAAACTAACATAAGGAACTAAGCGTATTATGAAAGGAGTGAATGTTGACATGATTGGGAAAAATGGAGTAACTCAAAAACAAACAGGAGAAAACAGCAACCAGGATCAGGAGTTTAAGCGAACCCCTCCCCCACATTAAGATGTCCCTAACCTTTAGATCAGCTCATTTTAGTTTACGTGCCACATACAGCCTAATTTGATGTCAAGTGGCCTATGAATATCAATACTAGGGCTGCAACTAATCTTTATTTTCATAATCGATTAATCTGTTGATCTTTCATTCTGTTGATCAGTGTATCCCAAAGCCGAAGGTGACGTCCTCAAATGTCTTGTTTCGTCCGCAACCTAAAGATATTCAGTTTACTGTCACAGAAGAGTGAAGAAACTAGAAAATATTCACATTTGAGAACCTTAAATCATCGTCATTTAATAGTTGACAACTAAATGATTTATTTTTCTTTTCTGTCAGTGTGAAGAAATAAATTAGTTTCACGGGGTTCGGGTTTCCAAAACAGATGATGAACAGCCTGAGATGTCTATAAGAGCAATTTTAGCGACATTAATCAGGCATGACAGTGCATTTTATTGAAAAATTGTGATTAACGACTTCTCTGCAATTTTCATACTTCGACACAAAGTCATCCAGTGGGCTGATTGGACCCACGGGCCGTATGGCCACCCTTAACACAAACTGTAACATTAACCTTATATCAGGTTTTAATCAACTTTAATCAACTTTAATCAACTATAATCAACTATAATCAACTTTTTATGTGTAGGAAAAATTACCTCAAGGCCTCTGGAAATGTGGCTTTAAATAGTAAAATCTACATATGAGCCTAATCTAGTTAAGCGTCCACAAAGATCTGAGTGAAAATAAACATTCACAATTATTAGAAAAACAAATTTTGCTGTTTAGACCATTTTTTAAGACCATGTGTGGCAAATCATGTTTGACTGGCAGCTCCCTCACTAATGTCCTGCTTGGTTTATCTTTTTTGTCTTGTAACATCTTTTTTTGCTTTATGTCTTTTACATTGATTTTCGTCCTTTTACGTCTTTTTTTTTGTATTGTTACATCTTTTATATTGTTTTTTGTCTCGAATTTTTGGCATCATCTTTTTTGTCTTTTTTGTTTAATGTTGTATTCTTGCTGTTACGTCAATCTAAATGCTATTAATGTGTTATTATGTCATCCACTTGGGTTTAAATCAGTTTTGATGTTGAGAGGACGGCGTGCAATGATGTAAAATAAAAGTAACCAATAGTTCCATTCAGATGCATTGAAACTAAGGTAACAAACCTGTTTTGAAATTGTAAGGCCTACAGATATTTGTGTTCAAATGTAGGAAGTAGAATAAATACTCAAGTAAAGTACAGATACCTGAAAAATCTACTGAGTTACCTCCCACCTGCGGGGTAAACATAAATACTTCAGACTCGAGTTATTATAGTGTTGTAAAGAGCAGTTAGTGGTTCCTCTGGTAATATGTTGTCCCCTATTTGTTTGGAATTACCTTTGACAAGTGGCCATATTTAACACGTTTACAACTTCAACATTACAGATGAACACAAAACACATTAGTCCTCATTTTATGCGGTAAAGTTAGCCTGTGTTGACAAATGTTCATATCTGTTGTTACAATAATAATCTGTGTTCATTGTGTTTGTGTGTGTTTTACAGGCTGTGGATTATGAGGATGTGAAGAACCTTGAACTAGGACTGGCTGTGAGGAACAAGGCTCCACAACATGATGGGTCCGTGGGAAGCACTAATATTGGAATAAATCTCGGAGGAGGAGGAGGAGGAGGAGGGGGAGGAGGGGGAGGAGGAGGAGGAGGAGCTGGAACAGGAGGGGGAACAGGAGGGGGAACAGGAGGGGGAACAGGTGGGGGAACAGGGGGAGCAACTGGTGCCAGTTCAGGAGGTGGGACCTGGGGAACAACATGGCAGTCTGGGACCACGTTTAAAACCTATCCGATCAAAATCAAAGTGAAGGACAAGCCTGAGGGGGCAAAGTTTGACCCTAAAGTCAAAGCTATTCCCATCTCAGAGGGAGGCACCGTAAACATTAATGATGTCATCGCCAAATACCCCGCGATAGATGGAGACACCAGGAAACCAGCTGAGAATGTCAGGTCAGTACACAAACACACTCGAAAGCCTCTGCAGTTAAAACTACAGTGTCCTCTTAACTTTAATGATATCAACTGACCCAGCTTACCTCTGCTGTAGGTACGCCAAGGGTACAGACCCCGGCAACTGGCTAATCATCGATCCAGAGACAGCTGAGATCAGACTGAACAAGATACCTGACAGAGAATCTCCCTTGCTGGTCAATGGGACATATCTCGCTGAAGTGCTGTGCATTCCAGAAGGTACACGTTTCTCTTATGCATCTCCTCCAGCTTCAGTGTTTGCTTTAAATGTTTTGAGAGCATAAAAATAGGAATAATAATCATCCAAGAGTTCACCCATCTGCTACATAAAAGTAGGATTAGCATCCATCCTCTGGGGACCATCAACATCCAGAGCAAATGTAGTGGAAATCCAGGTATCTGTATTCAGCACATGCGACACCATTGCTATAATATTACTCAGTTACAAGTAAAAGTACTGGCGGTATTAGTTACTTTTAATGATGATATTTAATGAAAGGGTTTTCATTTTCTCCACATCCTCAGTCTGAATTTTTCCCAACTCCTTGTCTGTTGTGATCAGTGGTCACGCTCACCTCCACAAACTAGGGTTGCACATTTTATGCATTTTCCTTAACCAATAATTGGAAATACTAACATATACAATAATATACGCTTAACATTTTTGTCTTGTTTTCTCATTTTAAGTCTAAGTTTAACTTTCCTTATTCAACAAATGTGGTGCAATTACTGCCAACCATTGATTGATAAAAGTACCCCCAGAAAATCCAGTTAATTACAGTAATTGTAGTATTTGTAATAAGTTACTTTCACCCCTGATCATCACATACCCAGGCACACCCCACTCACACTGTGTTTTCCAGCAACAGGGGGAGCAAAGTCTCCGAACTTGTCTCTGAAACGTGGAAACAAATGCTGAATTATATCCCCTTATTTCTGTTTTTTTTTCCCCCAACAGACCCAAACGGTAAAACAGCGACCGGCACCATAGCCATCCAGGTGGAAGATTTTAATGACCACTGCCCCACTCTGACCAGTAAGGTCCAGAATATGTGTACCTCGGATAATTCCATCATCGTGAACGCTAAAGATGAGGATGCTTACCCTAACGGACCTCCTTTTGACTATCGCATCATCCCAGAGGGCACCGAGGGCAAATGGCATGTGGAGCGTCTCAATGGTGGGGAGAATACTGCCAATTTTTATTAAATTATTATTATTAAAATGTTTCACAAATGACAGGATTAAAAGCAGGGTATGACCTTAAACTAGCACTAACATTATTTTGACTGCATGTGCATCCAGTGGAATGCCAGAATGTCTGGAACCTGGTTATTAAACTTGAATTTAAGCTTGAGCCTTAAATCCAGAATACTGTTAACTTTACATCAAAGTATAATGAGTGTGCTTGTCTTGTTGCTGGCAGACACTGCAGCTATCCTGAGGGCCGAGGAATCCATGTGGCCTGGTTCGTATGAGGTGGAATTTTTGGTGACAGACGAGCAGGGACACTCCTGTCCAGAGCCACAGAAAGTGAAGGTTCAAGTTTGCACCTGTGAGGACGGAGTGGTGTGCGGAAAACGGGGCACCGATGGTCAGATCAGCACCAAAGCAGGAGCAGAGTTAGGACCCGCAGGCATCGGACTGCTAATCCTGGGCGCGCTGCTTTTGCTACGTAAGTATGAAGTAATGCTCATTTTTGATGAAGGGTCATGTGATCGGTCACTTAGCCCCTTTGATAAGCTCAAGGGGATCCTAACGCAGGTTGAGTTGAGTTTTAATCTAGTTTAAGCCAAAGGCCAGAGATTGGCTGGGTCCAGACCAGACTGTGTGTCACCCAGTCAGACAGTTCTGTCTGATAACAGGCCCAGAGCAAATGATTCAAAACCATTTGTATTGTATGGCAATGTGTTTGTGTTTGGTTTTCCCCCTCCATGCTAGGGGGTGGTGCTGTTCTGTTGTTTGCACTTTTTCCCCACCATGTGTATTGGCTAATCATTGGCTTGGGGACTGAGGCCGCCTAGTTTAAAATGGCACCTGCTGGTATCAGCGTCGCTCCTCTGTTTTCTGACTCCCAACCCAACCGTGCCACACTCTGACCCAGTCTGACTGTGCTGTGCTGTTTTGTGAAAGCTTGTGTTGCGATTAAACTTGTCGCTCTTTTTCCAAAATGTAAATATCTTCTTTCTTTATCCCCAGACTTTTCTTTCTTTTCTTTTCTTTTCTTTTCTTTTCTTTTCTTTTCTTTTCTTTATTATTTTGGGCCATGCTCACCATGATGCCTATCTACCATGTACCATGTGAATAGTGAATAAAACACTCTTTGTTGGACTGCATCTGCAGGGGATCAATAAAGTATTCTGATTCTGATTCTGATTCTGATTCCACTGGTCACCATTGGGAGTGGAGAAAGAAGGGAGTCACTCTTATCCTGTGCTCAGGTTTTCCCCCTGAACTGGGCACAAC
This sequence comes from Lutjanus campechanus, assembly GCA_027495735.1. Lineage (NCBI taxonomy): Eukaryota > Metazoa > Chordata > Actinopteri > Lutjaniformes > Lutjanidae > Lutjanus > Lutjanus campechanus. The sequence goes on along the minus strand of JAJHUR010122341.1, from coordinate 5,702 downwards.
AGGTATAAATAGAATGTGATAGTTCAGCACTTATTGTCCTTGGCTGTAACCCATTAGAGACTTTTAGATGTAATTGTGAGTGTGACCAGCAGATGGCAGCAGCCAAACGTGACAACACTCTTAGAGACCTGACTGTCAAAAAAAAAAAGTCAGATCCATTACTACCTACACTGGAATGCATATAAAAACCAGTGCTACTAATAAACAACCACAGGATTCTTATTAGAGAAGAACCACGCTGCAGTCCCCACATCAGACTTCTGGAGGCATTAAGTTCCACAATGGCTCCATGGACAAATTGTGCTGTAGGGGCACATAGTCTCACACAGGGCATCACAATCTGTAGGGGTTTAACAGGTTATTATTAATGTTGGCTATCAGAAATAATTCATATTTATATTGAATAATAGGCTTAAACTGGTGTTAAATCCCCCTTCGGGCACCACCCTTTGAAAATGGAAAATGGATAGCTCTAAACAGCAGTAATAATAGGTTGCTAGCATTCTATCCTGTACAACAGCAAATAGTCTGGCATGTATTCTCAGAAGCATGTATTTACAATATAATCAAGAATAAAACAGGCAATTAATCTAACTAAATGTAGCAAACTAAAGAACAACAGGGTGTGTGTGCATTTGTGAGTGTGTGTGAGTGAGAGAGAGGGAGGCTTAGCATGTGGTGTGTTTCATAATGGTGCCAGGTTAGCAAAGATTATGGTTAGTTTGCTGTAAGACCCTGTGTCTATGTGAAGCACAGAGAACATCACACAGTAATGTGGCTACCCAATAACCTAACTATGAACAGACATTACAACAATACCTCAAATCAATGCATGTCAAAGTTATAGAGTCCAATGCTCATGTGCGCTGTTACTTAATGCTATGCCCTGTTACGTTGCCAGTCCATGAAGGAGAGGGTCTGTATTGCGCGCTTCGCTAGCTGGTAAAGGGGAGGATGAGCAGACAACAGAGCATGCGGTCTCAACCACCATTCTGAGTAGTCTGAGGTCCAACATTTCAAAATAAAAGTATGAAATGAATTCATCTGTGGAGACCCATGGTCCCAACAGCACAGATGGGTCTGTGAGGTCACAACAAATTAGGGGCACATGGATGTCCGGTCAGAGCTTACGCGTACACCTTCTGATGATGAACTTAACATCGCAATGACAGAAGCGTAAAGCACAACACTGCCTACATAATACTTTGTTGTTGTTGTTTTTACAGTTATTCCTCTGTTGCTGCTCTTCTGCCAATGTGGGGATGCTGCGGGTCTGCCAGGGGGCTTTACTGAGATGCCTTTCGACACCAAATCACATCTCATTAACTACCGCACTGAGGGCCAGGGAGAGAACACGGTAAGACCAACACATTTACCTTTGAAACAAATGAACACCACTACTGAGGACTGTTACATTCTACCATTGAGGAATGTTGTCATACATACTGATTGCATGCAGTTTTGACTGCTCGGTGGCTGTTAACTCTGTTCTAACATTTGGTCTTATATAGGAGGTGCCACTGCTGAACATGCCACAAGTGGATGGTGATGCAGTCAAAATAGGTATGGGCATGACACCCATGATGGCAATGGCTCCCATGGATTTCAGGAAATCTGTCAATTCCATTGACAGAATGAATGGAGCCATGTATCAAGAAGGTTTAACAAGAGAAGGGACATGGGGGATGATGAACCAGCCGACCGGCAGTGGCTTCTACTCCGAGTTTGAGAGCAGGGAATCTGGAGTAGGTGCAGACCTTTATGACGGCATGGCTCTGCCAGACCATTTCCTGGAAGAATACTACACTCAGGTGAGGATTAATTCAAGTAATCCTACTCTTAGCTTTCTGTTGCCCATAGCAGGCTTTTGTCATCCTGGGCATAATTTTGTTATTTTGATGGTTTTAAAATGTTGGGTAAACAAATCACACCACACTTTTCTATTTTAACAGAAATTGGCCAGTGGAAATGAGAACCTTGGAGTGAAGGACAGTCTTTTGGTTTATGACAACGAGGGCCAGGGCTCCCCTGCTGGCTCAGTCGGCTGCTGCAGCCTTCTGGAGTCTGACAACGATCTGCAGTTCCTGGATGACCTCGGACCAAAGTTCAAGACCCTGGCTGAGGTGTGCGGAGGCAAGAAGATCACAACTGAAGTCAAAACAGTGGTTACTCCTCCCACTGTCAAACCAGTGTTCACTCCTCCTCCCGCTACCTCCATCAACACTCAGAAATCAGTGTCAAGTGTGGTGACTACCCAAAAGCTGCCCCCTCCGCCCCAGCTACAGCCGACTATGTCCAAAAAAGTGGAGACTGTGGTCAGGGAAACATCTGCCCATCCTCAGACGGTGAATGAAAGCACGACCACAGTGAAACAAGGGATGACCACAGTGAATACAGTGAATACAGGGATTGCAAATCAAGGCCAGGTGCTCCTGCTACAGCAACAGCAGCCTGTCTACTACACCACCACCCCTATGCAGCCGATGCACTACGTAGTTCAGCCACAGGTTCAGAACACCATGCTGCTGGCTGGGGCACCAGCCACCAACCTGCAGGGCATGGTGCTGGTTAATGGCACCCAGACCGCACCTGCCCAAGGTATGGTTGTTCAGGGGCAGAGACTGATGTCCAGTGGACAAGCTCAGGGCGCGGGCATGATGCTGGTGGGGAACGGTGGGGTCCCAGCAGGCAACCTGATCCACACTGGAAACCTCTCTGGCGCACAGACCATGATGGTCATGCAGGGCCAGGTCCCTGCAGGGTCAGTGAAAGTGCTGAAGGGGAGCCAGGCCACCCTTGTGAAAGGGGGCACTCTACCTGCGGGGGGGCTTTCAGGATCTCAGAAAGTCCTGGTGGTCGGAGGGCCGGTAAGCAATGGAGGGCAGCTTGTCCAGGAGGTAGGAGGTCTGTCCCAAAAGGGTGATATCTCTGGATCCACAAGAGTCCTCTACAGCCAGGGCAACCCGTTCGCTGGCTCTCAGAGCAGCTTATTGGATTCCTCCACCACGACAGTAAGCACAACCCCCACCTACCACAAGGTGGTGACAGAGGAGAAAGTCACAGAATTGTGATGTGGGAAAAGACACTTTCTAATGCACTTCAAACTTCTGGCACGGCGATGCCCAAGTATATTCATCAGAGACACTGTATGTGAATGTTAGTTAATTGGTGGAGGGTGTGCTGCAGCAGCTTGACGAGGAATGAAACTGCACGTACATGCTTGTTCATACTACAGCTTCTACTTGACACCAACATATGCACCTAAACAAGCTCTCCGTTAGTAAACTACCTAACCAGGGTGTTTGATTAGGGCTGGGTATCATTCAGAAATTCACTACACGTACTGATATGATATCTTGACTTCAGTACCTGTTCCTGAAAAATACTTTTTGATACCAGTTTTATAAAATCCCTTTTAACAAAAATAAATGATATTACACACATTACGGTACAGTTGCTCACCTTAAAACTGTTAAATGACCTGGGAGCCGCTGGAGAAGCTCTTTTTGCTTTGGACACTATATTCAACTGGGATAACTGGCCTAAAATGAAGAAACTGAGGGAGTCTTTCATTTTGAAAATTCACAGGGTTCTCTGTGATTTTTCTTTTTCTGACTGCCCACTCAATCTGGCCCGTGCAGACTGACGCAGCATCCGTCAAAAATAGACTTTGGTCATATTTGTAGCGCTGCGGTGCCGCAGGTGGAATCACAGGCACTGTGTAGCACTGGTGCTGCCGTAATGTGCCGTCACAAACACTATCTGCCTCGGCTCGAGGTTATCCATCCCTGCCACGGCGAGGAGTGGATGAACCTGGGAAGATGTGGTGAACTGACTTGCCGCTGAGCTAACACTTTAGCTGCACTGGCTAGCTAAGAATTGGCACAAAGCTCGCTTAACATTAGATATCTGTGCATATCCCTGTCTCAGGGTGCGACCTCAACGTTGTGTTTTTGATGCATGCCTGGAACGTTAGACAGCCAACCCCCAGCATTAGCATTTGTGATTTTTCTAGCACTGACCGAGGGAACGCAATCAGTGCCATGAAAGTACTGAAGTTTGGTTCCCAGCCCTAATTATGATACATTTATATTCATAGTTTTCTGATTTATTTTTTCTTTGTTCTTGAAATTGAGAAAATGGTTCTTATGATGACATGATGCATGTTAGGGTATCAAGTTACACACACAATAGTTCTACTGAATTGCTTTGCAGAAGGTCAACATTAAATCATGGATGTGTTTTAAGATTCCTGTCAATATGATCTGTTCTGTTTTTTTTCTTTCTTTTCCATATGAATTGTATGTGTCTATGCATGGGACAAGCCAGGCAGGTGGAGTGCATGGTGCTCCGTCCATGGGTGGGTTGGGGTAAGCTTTGCATGTTATTTCAGGTTAAGTGCCTCTGTTGTAATGAAACGACTAAACATCCTGTACTGACTTGTTCTTTCATGACTCCACCATGAAGCAGCCTGACTTACAGAGATGTGTCTTGTGCAACAGACTGTACAGAAATTGGTAGTGTGTGTTTTATTGCTTTTTGTGTGTGTGTGTGTGTGTGTGTGTGTGTGTGTGTGTGTGTGTGTGTGTGTGTGTGAGAGAGAGAGAGAGTGAGAGAGAGAGGAAAATGTTTTGATGCCTAAGTGCCATGTGTCTGGGTATCATCCAGTCACTGTATTTAAGGTTTTAAGTTTCCAGACAGAAACATACAAAGACTTGGGATTTTTTGGATGATCATGTTCAGATATGTCAATGTACAGAGGATTAATTGAATGTTTCTTTCAGCTTGTTTCATAAATACTCCTTATTAGAGATAAGTTAAATAAGTTGCAATCAATTTAACTTATTTATAAGATTCAAAGTAGGGGGAAAAACATGTTAACATGCATTTCTGCTCACTTGTACTTTGGTTTCTTATGACCTTGCCTCATCTAAACATGCTTGATCTGCTCTTTATAAGTTCTTATCTTTATAAGATTTGATTAGTCTTGAATGAACTTCATTAAATGTTAATACATATTGGACAAAATCTTTTTTTTTTTTTTTTTTTACCAGTCAGTGTCGTAAACTGTAATGAACTTTGAAATTATGCTTTCTCAAAATCGTCTCCTCTTTCTCCCAAAACCCCCCCACCCCTCAGGAGAAAAAAGGAGCAAAACGACTTTAATTTGACCGAGACAAATTTAAGATCTCGTTTCAGAAAAGAAGGTTTTCTCTTAGATATCACTAATTTAAGATCAGTGCAGTCAGACAAAAACAAGATCTTGAGCTGAGCTCAAATTAGTCTCGGACTGAGACGAGACAAAGGCTAATTCTCAGGAGCCAAATTTAAGAAGTATGAGAAAAAGGTCAAAGTCTCATGTTGGTCTCAATTTGAGTATGTCATGTATGTCTAGGAGACACAGGCTGGACGAAGACGAGATCTTATTTTCAACGTTTCCTTTCCTCTGGGTATTCACAACAATTTAAAGTCTGAAACTTCAATTTGTTAGAAAACTGTATGTACATGTTAATGGCTATAAAACAGTAAAAAAAAAAAAATGTGATGCTTGTGTGCAGGAATACATTTTGACAAAATGTCTCAGGGATGTTTTATGGAAAGCTTTTATCACTCGTATGCTTACTTTAATAAACTCTTTTGTACGGAACACTTGGGATCAGCAAGCGTTTTATGTCCTGTATCTGCTCGAGGGCAGGCTAATA
>JAJHUR010122333.1:1864-13169 GCA_027495735.1 Lutjanus campechanus | reverse complement strand
AAGCGAGAGGTGTGGAGAGTGTGTGTGTGTGTGTGTGTGTGTGTGTGTGTGTGTGTGTGTGAGAAAAGGTTGTGTGAAGGTTTGGAGAGGTGGGTTGATTCTGTGATTTATTTAATGGGGAAATGGCAATCTTTCTTCCATTAAGTTATTCATGTCTGACATCAACATGAAGCTGTGTAGATTTGAAGAGCGGTGTTGCTGACATCCTTCCCTGCCTGAGACTGGGGGGGGGGGGTTGATCCAATTGGAGAGAAAAAGGACGAAGGGAGGAGAGAAAGAGCAGTGATGTATGTCTCCATGTAATCGAGACAGATGGCAGAAAAGGTCCTTCATCCCTCCACTGTTTTATTCTCCTCTTCCACAGCACACTGATGTCTTGGCCTCATTATGTATTTTACCCATTTTGTTTCTTGGTTTGGTTGTTTTCTTATCTGATTCTTTGACTGTCTCTAGTCTCTGTCTTTCTTTTTACTTAACTCACCTAGATTGACTTTTAACATCTTAAACCCCATAGTTGCAAATTTTGTGTATTTTCCTTTTTGTTAAAAATCTTAAATGTCAAATAATTGATTAATAATCTGATACAAATGCCACTTCTTTTTCTCAGTCTCATTTTATTAGTGATGTGAAGCATTAATTCATGAACCACAGACAAAATAAAACAAATAAAAGAATAAATCCATAAGGCTCTCTCGCTTGTTCAGCTGCTCTTATCCACCTGAAAACCTCCAGAGCAATACGGTTCCAGAGAAATGGTACACAAAACACACATTATCAGTTAATGCATTTTTGATTGGTTAAATCTGAACAGCGATTAATCAATTAATGATTAATCATTAACATGGAACATGATGGAACATGGAGACTCAGTGTACACATAACTTAGCCCCAGTCAGGGCAGGAAGAAACGATTATCCTCATCAGCAATTAATCTGAGTCATTTTCTCAATCAATTGATTAGTTGTGTTGATTACTGTTTGCCAAAGCCCAAGGTGATGTCCTCAAATGTCCTGTTTTGTCTACAAACCAAAGATAATCAGTTTACTGTCATAAACGGCTGAAAAACCCCTAGAAAATATTCACATTTAAGAAGCAGAAATCAGATAATTTTTTCATAAAAAATGACTCAAAATGATACCACAATACATTATAGTCGATAATCATTGCACCTCGAGCCTCAATGAAGAGCTTTAACTGTAATTTTCGACAATATAGATATGAAGCCACAGGAGGAAAACGACTCAACGTTGAGGGCACAAAATTTTACATTTTTATTAAAAGATAAATATAACAAGTCTATATAACATGACAACGGGTATTCAACTAGAACAAAAGAGACGAGTGACACGGAGAAGATGCTCAGCAAGTCAGTGCGAGGAGGTGGGACTATGTGGGCGCTGCAACAACATGTCAACTCATTGTCAGAGAGAAGAGAGTGAGAAAGTGCACCTGGCACCTGATCGATACTGAAAAAAATTGTATTGAAAGCATTTCAGTATTCAGTATCGGCATAAATATATTTAAGAGGAGACTAAACTGGATTTTAACATCATTTGGAATTTGGATATTTTACTATTTCAGACAGTATAATCATGCAAAAAAGTGTTTTTTGTGGGATTTTAAGTCTTATCTTCATGCTGCTGTTTCATGTTACAACAGTTGAGTATAAAAGGGTGAGACAGCGAGGGAGACACATTGCTTACTCCACAGTTGGAGAGATGAAGGAGGGAAGGAAGAGGCGCACAGATGGAGTAGGTGGCTGTAGAGTTCCTCATCCATCCTTCTTCTGTTCTTCTTCCATAAAAGAAACATCTGCAGCCTCACCAACATATCTGATTCTCTCTGTTTTCCTCTTGCTGTTTAACTCTGTCAGCTGTTTCTCTTCTGCTGTTTCTGACTCATATCTGTTCCTTCCCGACTCGTCTTTCTGTTTGTTGCTCTTTCCTTTCTGTCTTCCCCTCCTGTTTTTTTTCCTTTCCTCCTCATTTGTCCTCTCAACACGTGTCCCTATTTCTTTTCATACCCGCCGTCTTTTCTTTCTTCTCTTCCACCTGGATCTCTGCCCTCCTGCTGTATCTGAATCAAAGAGCTGCTGCTGCTGTGTTGCTCGATTTCCTCCTAATTCCTCCTCTTTTCTGTCTTCCTCCTTCCTTTCTAGTCTCTCTACCTATATTTCTCTCCTCCCTGTTTCATGTCCACATCCCTTAATCTTCCTCCCACTGTGTATATTCTCTCCCCTGCTGCTTACTTCTGTCTTGTGCTGCAGTCTCGTACTTTCATTTGATTGTGGTTATGTTGTTTCAGCTGATATGGTTCAGCTGTTTAATTTATAGCTGCCAGTATTTAACATCTCAGTCTTTTGCTGAAAGGGAATGTAACTATCATTGGGTACATATGGCTGGTTATTGTCTGAAGTATTTCACAACTTGCCAAAATTACCTTAAACCAAAATTATTCTTTATTTATTCCTTACTTTGAGAATGTTATTTAAAGGCCCTGCACTCCAACAAGAATATCAAAGATAGGGCTGCCCATGGCTAACGATATTCTGAGCTGACAAGTAGTCATTAGTTCAAGCCACTGGATGACCAGACATGTTCATGATATTAATTTAATTGTTTAAATACGTATTTTTGGGACTCTAAGTGAGACAGTTAAAGGCTAACAGCAAAGGCTCTTAATGTGTCCGAACAACCAGCAAGGAGACTGAACATTGTTAATTTATTTTAGCCTCACACAAGCATGGGAATAAATAACCTCTAACTTCACAAAAACAAATACTCGCAGACTTGTCAACATGATGGATGGTGGATGCTTACAAATTAATTTCGGAAAGTTACCAACTTGCCTCCTGTCCTCACCTGAACCTGCCGTGTCTTCATCGCCCCCAGAGTCAGAATCCTGGTTGCGGCCGCTGTAACATTAAATCACTTTTGTACCGTGTTCCTGGTTGTTGAACTGGGCTGTGTCGGGAGTCTGTGTCCCAGTCTAATAGGATAGCTGAATCAGCTAACTAGCTAATGGCAGCTACAGCACAGTTAGCAGCAGTGCGCAGGTTACCGCAGTGGTCTTCTCATCACTCCTCTGATGTGCTTCGTCCGTCTTCAAATTTTATCCTTGTTATGTCTGTCTTTAATAAAAATCTAAAATTTTTGCCCTCAATGGCAAGTCAGTTTTTTCCTAGTGGTATATAAAATAATGGCAATATTTTTCAAGGTATCACATCCAAATTAGGAATTCCACTATCATGACAACAGGAGCGTCTTCTCACTGACTGTTTAGTCGGTTTGTCTGACCATAGCATCTGCAACAAAGCTCTCAGGGGATTCAGGATGATGACAGCAAAATAGAGTCTGTACACGCCCATACAGTCCTGAGGAAAAGCCTTATCAGCCATTGCAAATGAAAAGAGTTTGATATTACATGTTTGATCAAAGATTTACTAAACAGGATCAAGAAACCAGCTATATGTGTATATGCATCTTAGCAGCAGCATAATTATAGCATTATGCCTTAAAAGTCTGCACTGAAGTCTGCTCTTATGGAATTGATGTTTCATTGCATCCAGCTCCCAGCACACCTATTCAATGATATTTTCAGAATTTAAGTGTCTAGCGGCTTAGGAGAGCTGTAAAATGAGCAATTACAAAAATTAAAACTTCAAATGATGTTTTATTAACAGTTTTCTTTTGATGCAATTCTAGTTGCAACCAGTGTTTTCTACTGTTGCTTGATTTTTTCCCCTTTATATTTTTTTTACATTGGCCCCTCTCCCACTCCTCTGTTTATCTCTCTGTTTATCTCGCCCGGCCTGACCCAGTAGCACACTCATCATGCACGGACCATAAACCACAGCAGCCTAATAAGTTAAGACTGCAGAGGTGGAGGGATTCAGACTGAGCTTCACATCTCTTTCCCCCCTGCAGACAGTTCACTGTTCATTATGGAGGTGGTGCTAAATGACAACAAAGTAGAAATACATATTTTAACAGCCACGTATGGCGCTCCAATGGCTTGTTAGCCGAAGCAGTGAATGAGTCACTAGTGATGAGATTCAAGGAAGTCAGTGCATGAAACAGCTGCCCCGCAGGGCCGTAAAGTCACTGTGCGGTTAATCGCCTTCTGATATTACAACATGAAAGAGTCACTGTGTGTTTAGCAGCTCAGAGACCAAGAGCCAGATGACTAAAATGTAAATGAAAATGTACTCTGAGCTCGCAGAAACAGTGATTTACTGTTTTATTTGTAGTGCAGGTTAGTTTCTATGCTCAAGGAAAAAGATGAGACATTATTTATGCTCCTTTTCTCTGAGGAAAAAACAGAAAATGATTCCTCGAAGGTTTGATAGTGTATAGTGAGTGTCATGACAAAAACACTGTAGATCATTTTATTAGAATGAAGCAAAATAATAAGGTAGCTGGACAGCTATGGCTCAAGTGATGCAAACGGTTGGTTATAAATCATAGTGTTGGTGGTTTGATCCCCAGCTCTTCCTGTCCAAATGTTGAAGCATCCTTGAGCAAGACTTAAACTTCCCATGAAACGGCTGGTGGAGAGTGTATTGCTTACACATATTTACGTTTCATGTAAAAACAGGCAGCTAGAGACTTGTCGTGGATATTGATTTACTTCGTATATCTCTAAATGGATGCACGTGTGAAAATATCGCAAGATCAACGCCATGTTTACATGCTACCTGCTATAAGCTACAGTTGACATTCTGGCTAAAAACATGGCATAAATGGCATCTTTTGTGGTTAAATTTCAATGTCGCGGCTCACGGACACTTGGATTACACCACATGAGCAGGATGGAGACATTTAGTGTTTGTTTTGTGTTCTTTTTTGTAAAATTTACATTTGGTCTCCAATCACTGCCATTAGCTGCAACCCTGTTTTCTGCTGAAACTCCAGGCTTGTTTTGTGAACTGAAGACCTTCACCCATCATCACATTGGCATAGGGGTGAGTACTGTATTGAGTGGACTATTATTCTGCGGTGGAATATCACTTTAAGCCCCTCAAAAATGTGACTCAGTTGGCAGAAGATGAAGCAACAGGGTCATGGCACGGGTCGGTGCTTGGGCCCTAACAAGTGCGTGCCTGTTCTTTTGTGGTGGCGAATATGCTTTCTAGAAAATGTTATTGACATTTCTAGAATGCAGATACACATCTGATGGTACTGACTGAAACAGTATCACTTTTAGTTTATAATATTTCATCACATCCCACAATCAGTTACAATTTTTTTTTTGACAATCTGTCTATAGTTTTGAACGATATAAAAGTTCCTCATTTAGAAAATGAATTTCAGCTAAAAATCTGTCTGTATTCTCAACCTGATGGTGAGGGGTCTACTGTGAAATTAAGTCAGCAGCTCACACAGCATCTTGGTTCAGCTTCTCTTAGTGTGACTTTAAAAAAGACCCTGTGCCTCCAAGTGTTTTAATAGAGATGCTGACAGTCATATTGTGATTGTGTATTATCAGATTGAATATGTGGCACTGAATCAAAATTTGTCTGAAAAACTGCAGAGGTATTTAGTAGTCTAATAACACCACTAGAGGTTTCTTTCATTACTCTCCACACAGAGCAGAGAGGAGCTGGTAGAGACTGTTTCTTCCTTCTTTACTGTTTATTGGTTTGCCGCTGTGCCTCTAATTGTGCCCTCAGAATGTTTCGTTGTCTTATGACTTGTTTTGTTCTGATTTATTTCACGGTTCCTCTGAGCACTGCAGTACTTTCAATTTATGTCAGTATTAATTACTGGGTTTAATTAGCTTTGATATATTGTTAGCTGGTGGTTCTCCTCAGATGCTTTCAGAAAATCTCTAGATTCTTTGATTAGTTTGCTTTTACCACTTTAGATTTCAACTTTGTCTGAAGATATAAACTTAGTGTGTTCCAAACATGTCAGCCTGCGATGTCAAAAGTGCCTCTCTTCAATGGAAATTACATTACTATACAGTAGTGCTGTAGTGCTATGTAGTAGTGCTAGTCCATCAAGGCTGCATGGTGCGTGTCGCTGTGTTAGATGCAGTCGGCTTAATAAAGTCAGTGATCACAAATTAGAATTATATATATTACAAACAACCTTTCATTCATCTATGTTTGGATTTGATTCTTCGGGAGATTTTAGCGTCTGAAATGCATTTAGCACATTTCATTACCGCCAGCTGATGGAATCTAGTGCATTAAGTAGTGTGAAATAATACTACACGTTGTTTTTAATAAAAAAACATTTGCACAAAGCAAGCCTATCCACTTTTCCATGTTGATAAGAGTATTAAAATGATAATTCAAGGGACATTTATAAGAGATAAAAATGTGCGATTAAGACATTTTGTGTTTGTTTTGTGTTTGTTTGTTTAGCCACGAGTTCTTCGTCCACATTTTCTCCGCTCGTCTCTGTCCCTTCCGCCATGACAACTCCCACCAAGCTTTCTCTGCACGCGCTTTGCGACCTCAGCCACTCCCATCAACCTAGGGGGCGGACATCTAGGGCAGTAGGGCTCAATCTGATTGGCCAAGTATATTGACAGAGCATTAAGGCATGGCGCATGGAAACACACCATTTATCGCAGTTCAGACAGTCTTTTGCAATATGTATATCGCGCATGTTGATATTGCGATGACGGTAAATTTACGATATATTGTGCAGCCCTACTTCAAACTAATTAATATGATTTTAAAGGAGCCTCAGTCAGAGAGCACAAAAATGAAGGATGGCATCCAACAGCATAAAGCACTTACTTTCAAATGCGTAATTAATATCCAACATATAAACATATATGCTAATTTTTTTTAAGTATATAAAAATGCTATCAGCAATATCACGGTCCATCGCAGTTTCACTATGGACATCATCATATGCCAATTAGGTAGACATTGCCCAACCCTACTGTGAAATCTCATAGATTCCCTCACTTGAGTGAGCAATTGTTTGTGCTGAAAACTACAAGTTTGAAAATGAAAAAAAGTGTCATCCAGGCCACTCCTCAGCTCTGCTTTACGCAAAGGGCTCAAGGCTAAATTGGCCGCTATTAACGTAACACAACCAAATCTCCATCTGACCTTGCATTGTGGGTAATGTAAGGAAGAAGAATGCATTTAATAAAAGGTGATTTTGATATTTTAGAGAAAAAAAGAGGACAGAGAAAGAAAACAATTTCACAGCGTGTTGTTTCTGATTGTTCAAAGTCTAATGAGACTCTGAAAAGTCTCCTTTGAGTGCAAAATTGGTCTCCCACATCTTATATGATGAATTGCTTTGTGTATGATTTCTGAACATTGGTGTAAAATAGCAGAAGCTCTTGCTGTTTGATTGTGTAGAGTGACACCTCAACCTGACTATAACTGCTGATGTTTATGATTACAGAGTCATCGTCTATAAAGCCTCTACATAATCAACCACATAGATGAACACATCTCAAAATAAAAGCTGCATCGCCTGTCCTTGCATTTAGCAATGTTTTAGTGTTTTTGGATATATTCTATGAAGTAATAAGTGAAAATTGGACCTTTTGTCTCTTCGGGTTGTTGGTGCAGAACATGACAACAAAGCAACTTGTTGTATAAAAGTTTTATGAAGAACGTGTTAGAAAAGTGTTGCCTATTTACACAGCCAGGAGACGGAGCAATGTTGGCATTCATTTGGACTTCACCCTTTTTAGCTCAGATTCTGGTTTCCTCAAACTACTTGTTTTTATGACTGATTGCCTGCTTAGGGAGCCAGCATATGATTGGGCCAGACAGGAAAACCCAGGAACTTGTTGCAGGATTTGTGATTTGTCTCATAATGGCGTTCATTATTAAATTAACACAGAATTCACCTGTTTGCAGATGAGGCAGATCACCTTAACACTGACTTTGTCTTACTGCCAACTGGTGGTCAGTTCTTTGCTGAAAACAGCTGAATGCTGCCACTTGAAACAGGATTGATGCGAATAATGAGAATGAACCAAATCTAGGGCTGCAACCAACAATTATTTTCATTAACAATTAATCTGTCAGTCATTTTCTCAATTAACCAATTAGCTGTTTGGTCCATTAACGGTCAGAAAATCAGAAAAATGTTGATCAGTGTGACGTCTTCAGATAACTTGTTTTATCCACAACTCAAAGACATTCAGTTTACAGTCGTGGATGACCAAAGAAACCAGAAAATATTCATATTTGAGAAGCTAAGATCAGAGAATTTGGATATTTTTTTCCCCTAAAAAAACTCAAAACAATTGATCAACTGTCAAAATAGTTGCTATTTAATTTAATAGTTGATTTCTAATCAATGAATCATTGCACCTCTAACCAAAACGTGATGTAAACAAAAGCTATGTGTTTAAAGAGACTAAGGTGATAATTTTTTACAACTCTTACACAAAGTAATTTGACCTCTTGTTAATATAATTTTTTCTTTAGTGCAGACTGAAGCCCAGTTCTTTCTTCCTCCTCAGTCCTACGTGTTGTGCACCAAAATGTACCCAGGGACAAACAGAATAAAACATTCAGCAAACAATTTATTCAGTTCATTTATATTCACAGCGATACCACATTGTTCTATAGCCATTATATCATGCTATTAAATTTAACTTGAGAATTAAATAATGTGGTCACTATTACCCATGTAAAGATGTAATAAAATTTAACGGATGCACCACAGATGAAGCTGTTGTCGTTACTGACAGAAGAGGACTCAGAATGGATCAATAACGAGACTCTTGTGCTCCCTGTGCAAAATAAAGCAAGAATGAGATGTGAGAAAATAAAACTGTAATAGAGGAAATGGGTCACTACAGCTGGGAAAAGAAAAAACAAATAAACACAAATGGAAAATCTAATAGATAAAAATGTAACAAGACCAAAAAATACTTAACAAAAACAAAAGTCGTTTAACTCTTGTGTTAGTAGGACTGAGGATTTAGACACCTTGCATGCCCGATTAGATAAGTGCAAGGCTAAGACTGATACTATGAAATTTGACTGAATTTAGAATAATCAGTACTCAGCAGAGTGACAAGGACCTTTTCAAAGGTGAAGGATGAGCAGATAAATTGAGTCTTTAGATGAAAGAAATTTTAAAACATTTAAGAAAGAAAATTACAGCTGAGGCTTTGGATTGAGAGGACACATCAATGAAAAGTATTGCTATCAGAAGCTGCAGTTAGCTAAATTAAAACTAAAATACCATATTGCCTTAATGTCTTTTTGACTTGGAGGGGTGTCTGCCATTTAAAAGCCATAACCAAAATCAAACAAAGAAAACCACAGCTTCCTGAAACCAATAAGTTGTCCTTCGGCCATTTATTCCCCAAAGAGCCCACCTATAGTACATCATTCACTTAATAATCGTCCATGCCGACTTTTCTCTCCACATTTCATTTGTTTCAGTACTCTGCCTGTGCCAGGGGCAAGGTCTGGCCAAAGCTGTTTATCAGAGTGAATTGAAAGAGCTGAAATATGTCCTTAGAGGTTTGATATTTGTGTTTCTTCACTCACAGTAATTCAGCGTCTGAGCAGCAGGGCTAAATCACCTTAGTAAGTGGAGCTGCTTTTCATCCCTGTTTAACAGAGGCACTGTATATTCAGGCTGTCTGCTGAAATGCCCATTACAGGTGTGGTCATTTAAGTGGCAGATCAAAACTGAACAGTGAAACATCAGGCCTGGAATTAAGTCATTTTTAGGGCAGGGCCACGTTGACCTTTGATAAAAACAAATTTATTCAGTCAACCCCAAAAAAGAGTCAAAACTTGGCCCCAAAAAGGAGAAGAGTCAAACTTTTCTGACAACAGGAAACATGGCGATGCTGGAGGAGGCTGTAATAATGTACCTCCTGAGAAAGAGGTTAAAGCGGAGGCAGCATTGTAGACGGAGGTGGTCTGTGCTCTGTTAAATACATCACGACACATGGAGAGATAATTTATTTCACTGCCAATTCGATGATGAACATCATTTACAATACTATACTAATTTTTAAAACTTCTTTGTCGTGTCCTATGGGCGTGTCTCACTTGAACTACTGGTTACACTGCTACACTGCCCCTATGACTACCAAAAGTAATATACATGCTGATTGATGGTTCAAATATATGATGAACTAGAACAGTTATCTCAGTTGAGTAGAGACTATAATTTAATTATCTATTTTTTCTCTATTTATGAACCTTTAGAGGGATAAATTCCTTGAGATGAACCATCTCATTTTCAAGCGGGTCCTCAACTGTAATGGATTACAGTTACATTCTTTTTTTTTTTTTTGAATTACTTGTAACTAGTTACATGTACCCTTCAGCATCGCTAGTATCCTGTTAGACATTTGTGTTAACTTTTGTCATAATTAGCATATGAATTCTTGAATTAAGGCCAAAAACATGTTTTGTGAGATCACAGTGACCTTTGACCTTGGACCACCAAAATCTAAGCACTTCATCTTTTAATTCAAGTGGGTGTTTGTGCAAAATTTTAAGAAATTCCAGCAATGGTATGATCCAAAAACATAATGCCTGTAGCCACAGCAGTCGCTGGTGTGGAGGCTTAAAAAAGGTCTTTCAAGATTTTTCAAAGTTTTGTTGAGGGCCCTCTGCATACAGTCATGAATGTGCACAAAAAATATTAGGCTGATGGATCCAGCAGTACGCTGTGGGCGTCACTCCTCTGCATTTGTGCATGTTTGTGCCAGGAGTCAGTCTTTTAGACGATGATGTCTTATCTTACTCTTAAAATTGCTTGAACACCTTTAAAGTATACCAGAAATTGCCAACTTTATTTTTGTTTGGCAGTTTTGTATGCATGTTGTGGCAAAATATGACCAATCTACACATGATTGTGGATCTAAACTGGCCATATTAGCATAAATTACATTATATGGCCAACGTTATAACATAATAGTGAAATAATCTGATGTCATTATTTTTCAGATATTTGAATTGTTAAAAAATTGCTGTTTCTGGACAGTGATAAAGAAGTCTGAATACAGGCTAATCATGTACTCAATGTTCTTTTCTTTTTGTTTTCCTCTTGTCCAGGAAACTAACACTGACTGAACTGAAACTCTGCCCGACTGCTGTAATGCATCATCAGCCTTTAATTTCCGTTGTTTTCACCTTTATCTTGTTTGTGAAGACTTCACTGTCTTTGGCTAATGGCTATACCCACAATCCCCACCTCTTGGTTTGCCATTTTCTCCTGGTGATAGAGTGGAGAATGGCTGTAGTTCACTTGTCCATTCCCACACAGAAAATATAAGGTGCTCTGGTTGGACTGGCATGGTTATAGAGACATGGTTACGGATATAGCCTTTAAAAAAAATG
>JAJHUR010122332.1:0-20311 GCA_027495735.1 Lutjanus campechanus | reverse complement strand
AAACCTGAATGCAGGGATTTGCGCTCATTCAGCCACAACAGCATTAAGGGCCTGTGTTTCTTGAGATGCTTCGGTTGCTATGATACAGAATATCCTGTACTATTCTGCAGATAGTTTGTGATACCAACAAATAATGAATGTAAAGATGCTAGCACCGTTTGACCAAATGGCACCACATGTGCCATGGTCACTCGTACATATTATCTACATATGTCCATCAAATGTGGTTGCAATAGCACAATGTGTGCAGGAAATATTACATTTTTGTAATATAAACCCATTTTTACTATAGCTTGCCCTCAAAGTTTAAAAAGATTTTTAAAAAAAAAGTCCCTTTTTTTTGACTTGGTCCAGGGAGGCTCTGCACCAAATTTGGTGGCAATTGCTCAAATTTCTATATTCAAAAATATAGAATTGGATAAAATTCAAAATGGGTGTAGTTGTTATTTGGATAGATTCATCTTGACCCACAAAATTCAGGAGAAAAAGAATTTTGTTTCTGAGACTTGTAGTTCATAGGTTATGGGCCTATAGTTTGTTGTTATAGCGCCATCATTTGGTCCTGTGGGTCCTCTGCAATAAGCCCGCCAAGAGTGAGGTAGATCGGATGAATAGTTCTCGAGATACGTGAATTACATACAGACAGGACGGCTGAGTAAACAGCAACAGTGACGAGCGCAGCATTTTGTCCAAAGTTGAACATTTTTCAACTGTCTGCAACTAGAAAAAAAAAGCCAAACAAGCAGCGCTCAGCACAGAATAGAGACTCGGTGCCTCGTCACGCTACTTTTTCTTTCGAAGCAGACTGTAAATACACGGTGCTGCATCTGCAAACAATTCAAAAAAAAAAAAAAAGTGGTGGCCTCAGGAAAAAGAAGTGCTTTGGTGGACACAGCCCCTTGGTGAGATCCAAAATTGATGTTGGGTGATAAGGTCTGGCTCACAGTCGGTGTTCCAGTTCATCCCAAAGGTGTTGGATGGGGTTGAGATAAGGGCTCCGTCGCAGGTCAGACAAGTTCTTCCATTCCTAACTATTTCTTCACTTTTTTAAAGATTAGTTTTTGGGGCATTTTCAGCAGAGAGGACAGACAGGAACATGGAGAGAGAAACAAAACAAGAAACATTTCTTTGTGTGCCTGGCTTTGTGTCATGTTGACACAGGTAAGGATGTTCACCAAGCAACAAAGTTGGAAGCACAAAATAACCGAAATACGCCAAAATAACATGGAACACGGTATCCTGCAGGATTAACAGGAGCAGTCACCACTTTACATGTATGTCTAGACAGTGTGACAGTGTTTATATTCTGCAAAATCTGTAGTTTTTCCTGCATCCAGTGATGTCACAGTGATGTCACT
Organism: Lutjanus campechanus; assembly: GCA_027495735.1. Lineage (NCBI taxonomy): Eukaryota > Metazoa > Chordata > Actinopteri > Lutjaniformes > Lutjanidae > Lutjanus > Lutjanus campechanus. The sequence goes on along the minus strand of JAJHUR010122332.1, from coordinate 18,953 downwards.
GCATGCAGGAAGAACTACAGGCTATTTCAGCTGGGATTTCTAGTCTAATCTCTGCCTCTTTGTAGCCTTGGGGCATGCTAGATGGGTATTTTTGTTACACCATGTTTGGGCCAACAAAGTAATAGCTATGCACATGGGCCTCAGAAGGTCACGTGCAATGCATCCTGGTACATGTAGGCACTGTAGGCTCTGGGGTTGCATCCAGAACCTTTCCAGCTTCCAAGGGTACAAACAAAAACCTGCCCCTGGGGTACAACCCTTTTATATTCCAAGGGTTTTACCTGGAACCCACCCAGGGTGTTCTACAGAGAACCATTCTGTATTCCAAGGGAAGAGTTCTACAAAAACCCCTTTATATTATGGTACAAAGAACCATCGACAAAAGATTTCTACAAGGATTTCAACAATTCTTAAGAACTCTCTCTTCCAAAAAGGGTTCTTTGGATGAAAAGGATTCCTAATGGAACCCTTAGTCTTACAAAGAACCATTGACAAACCCTATTTTCTAAAAAGGATTCTTCAGAAGAGTGTATAAGGAATGATGACCAAGCTGTCATTGCTGAACAAGATTTTCTTTATATTCTTCATACACTATAACACTGTTAAAATGCTACACTGAATGTTAAAAAAAAAAGATGTCTGGAGCTAAGTCCCTGACTTTCTCCACAGCGGCTGATGTTAAAGGTTTAAACTGTTGCAGTAAAACCAGAACGGACCGAGAAAGTGGAGCAAATGTCAGGGGAATTCTTCTAAATATCAGTTTTATGATTCACACTGAGGCGTTGACATCCCGAATCCAGCTGACACAGAGCTCAGCACTGTGAGCTATATGGGAGATAACATACCTGCTAAGTGTTAATACATAATGCAGCAGCTCTCACTGACAGTAAAGTGTGTCACATGGATTGGCTGTAGTAATGCAGGCGGCTCTGTCACAAATGAATCGAATGCTTCCAGGTTCCAGCGGGTGGACAGAGGGGATCCCACTGTGACCCAGATCCATTTTAAACGCCTCGCTCTGGGGAAGCTGATGGACAGACGCTGGCTACGGCGAGAGCCCGTGCTATGTCATTATGCTGGCAGAGTGTGAAGTACCATGTGGACCTGGTGGGACAGATCACCTCGTTTTGCCCTTGTGCATATGTATGTGTGTGATGGAGAGGCAAAGTAATACCAAAAGAGAAAGATGAGAGCTTGCGTCTGTCACCTTCAAACTACTCAGGACTTTAATGGAGCTGTGATAGGCAGCAAACCTCAACGGGGACATGTACAACTGAAACTGCAAAATCTGAAGACGTTGCAGAAGAATCAAAACAATTTACAATCTGATGATCTAAGGAAATGACATCGTCATCTGACAAATAGGCAGTTTTAATCTGTTCAGATTCAGTGCAGTTGGCAACAGCTGCAATTTATCATCATTACAGTGAAGTGACGCCTCACCCGAAACCTTTTTTTTTTAGACCCAAACACACTTATTTGAACAAAGTGACCCCCAGAGACTAAGTCAGGGCTTACTCGCGAAATTAAAAGTTCCTTCGATGTGTTTGTTTTTGAACTCCCACTGCATCTCCAGAGCAGTGGGGATTAAACAAATCAGACTGCTCTGAGGAGATCAGATGTACAGTTTTGTTTGTTTTTGTCTCCTCATGTGCTATAATGGGATCTCTGGCATTGTGTACTTGGATATCGGAGAGAAGAGGTTATTCTAGGTTTGTCCAGCAATATTAAACTGCTGCACTTGCTGCACAGTTCATATGGTATTGTCTATAACAGCATTTTTTACAACAATTTAATATTGTAATGGTTATATATCATGACATAGTATATATTTTCAATTGACAATTGACCCTATTCGATCAGTGCTCCAATGACAGTTCATCAAGCTTGGTACTCCGGTCAATTTTCTCCTTTCCTGTTTCCTGTACTTAGATATGCTCTGTGCTAGGTTTGCATTTGTTAAAAAGAAAACCTGTAAAATCTGTAAAAGCTGTTTAGACATCTGTAAAAGCGACATAGATGAACCATAGCCCATGGTCTAAAGTACACGGCACCAGTGCATTTAAGACTTGTCCAACTCCACTTTGCTATTTAAGCAGCACATAATCAGGGGAAAAAGTAAGGCGCAAGGTGCAAAGGGGTTGTATTTTGCCTCTTAATTAATTATAGGTGTGTTTTGGACGCAACATGAAGGAAACCAATCAGAGTGTCATCTCCCATTCCCTTTGAGAAGCAGGTGCGCCTGCCTTTGGCACATTTAATTAGTTATTTAATCTGGTTGTTTAATTGTGGAATTAATTGGTGCGCATTTACGCACAGCAGCGTGACTGCAGCGACATTACTGCCTGCATGGAAACATTGTAAAATAAATTGTTACAGAAAACGCTCAGACATCAGTACAACATGCAATAACAATTGCAGCTGGACAACTTGTCATTTAAGATGGTTTAATATTTACAGAGGCCGTCATAATGTGTCATTTAAATAGCAGGAAAATACTGAGCCACTGACTTTAGACCAGGCTTTTGTTGGTCAGTGGCACAATCACTTCCTGCTGCCTCAAGATAGCAATGTGCCAACAATGCACCTGACCACACCTCATTTAAAGACAGACACACCAATGGGCATACAGACAGGCACAAGTACATTTTCTACTTACACAGTGTGGGCGCTGGGAGAGAAAATAACTGGTCAGAATTTAGTAATGACAGCTGTGTTGTGCCACATTATCTGCTGGCTGGAAGATAGAGCACCTTAAGTTAGCTAAAGTTAGTAAAATGGTAGCTAACTAGCTAGTTAATCTAATTCAATCATCAGCTTGCTGGTTAGCCAGCCTTTTGCTAACATTAGCAAATTAATTAGCTAGCATTTTGCTAATATCAACTAACGTAAGATGTAACCCAATGTGTCACTTTTACACTTTCCATCCACAAATGCAAGAATTAGGAGCTGACAATGCATTTACTAACTCAAACAAAATTTCCCTCCAAGTGGCTAATAATGGCTACAAGCAAGACCAAGTGCATAAGTGGCAATTTTGTGCATTTTTTATGTTTGTTTTAGACATCAAGTAGCAAAGATTAAAGCATCATCCACGTGCATGACATACTTTCACTTTTCTTTATTTGGCTTTAGGAGTGCAGCTCTATTAGCCTGCATTCATCCTTTATGACTCGTTGGCTCCTTGTTGATGCCACATCTGCGTCTTTTCTTCAATGAAACAGCCTTGCGCCTCTTAATGGCACATCTCAGTGTAATGTGTATTTAAAAATTGACACTTTCCCAGTTGCCTTTTCCACTTTATGCACTTAACTCAATTATGGTATTTCTCTCTGCACATGAATGAATCTTAACTCTGTCTACAAGTGAAGCTTGTCTTCCTGAAATCATCAAACAAAAAAACAAAAAAACTGGGGAACATCCTCTGCTGATGACAAATCAGTTAATTTTCCATTTCACAAGCTGCAGCAGTGGAACACACAGTCGCTCTGTGCTGCTTTTTTTTAATGCTGGGAAAGCATTTTCTTGCATTAGCACATCAGAAAGCATCAGTCCACACAAAGTCTCTCAGCCTTACCCATGCAGCGTCACGAGCTTGACCGACGGCGTCTCGGGGAGCTTCTTGGAGTCTGTGAATTACTAACAAGGATAAGCACAGATTTATCTGATGTCTTCTTCGATATGTCAGAAGTAACATCACACAAAGCTGCCGTTATCCTTGCCGTGGAATATTGGACTCCGTGAGGTGAGAAACTGAAGGATCCAAGTTCACAGCTGAGGCTGGATGATGTCTCAAGAGAATAACCTGAACTGCGACAAACATCCTACTTCTAAAACAAACATAAAAGCTTGTGTTTTAAACTGCTTGCCTCATATATTGACCAGTTACTCTTCATGTTCAAAAGTTTGGGGACATTGCATTACAGGAAATCTTAATGCTACAGTAAACAATGCTAATATCTTCCAACGCTGTCCCTTTCCCTTTGCGTTATTTTAACCCAAACCATGATTGTTCCCTAAAGCTAACCAGCTTGCGACCATTTCACAATGTCGGCCATGTGTTCAGCTTTTTGGCAGCATCTTGCAGCCACCAAAGGACACCTTGGGCATCAGCATCGGTGACAAAGCAGCACTGGTATTTGACGGGCTGGGATGAGAATGTGTTACACAGAAATTTTAAGTCAAAAGAAAAAACGAGTGCATCAAACTAAACTAAATTATGACAATCCTCTGTATCAGCGCGTTATGAAGTAGTTAAAGAAAACTTGGCTCCTTTTCTTTTTGTTGAGCTCTTATGACAAAGAATGAAATTAGTTTTTTTTTTTAAGTTCATCTGTTCTTCTTGAACATCTACAGAATACAGTTCTGATTGGAAACAGTTTCATGATGAAACTTTGATGGCTCAAAGCTGAAAAGCAGAATTTAATAAGACTCATGGCACAAATACAAAAGCACATATAGCAGAAGTAATTATGTGAAGACACACCAAGCATTTTCAAACTTTCTTATCATGTCTGCTGTAAAGGAAAGGCAGCAGAGTATTCCAAAAATGAATTATCCAGTAAGTTATTTTCCATAATTACGCTCCGTGTTTCCCGTAATTATATTGGTATTTTGGCACAAAGCAACTGTTGATAAGCCGCATGATGAAAAGATTAAATAAAGGAGAAAAGACACTCTTTGTGAGGGCACCACAAACTGGAAAATTACAGCTGAGATCTTTTAATGACTTTGCAATTATGAGCCAGGCTCGGGTGCTTGTTGGCATTTAACAGAGAGTGTACAGAATGCTAATTCTAAATGTTTACATCTTTCGCTTCAATTTGCGAAAGCGTTTCACTTGAGACGCGGCTAATTTGAGTTCATGCCAGTTCACGCTTTGATCAGACACGATTGCGCAGTCGTGCGTCATGTAAAATTCATACTGAACTAGAAATTCACCCCGAACAAATGAAGAATACTCCTCGTTTAGCTTCCGATGTGCACTTCAACACCGCCGACATCGAGGACGGAGGAGAACGTTTCCATTCCAAGTGCTCTATTTGTGTGTCTGTCACCATTTCTTTGCTATTCTTTCAGTCCTTCATCTATAATTCTGACAGATCAGTGCGCGTCTGTGCGGTTCAGACAAACCTCTCAAAAAGAACAGAGACAGGAGGACTGAGGCGACCGGCTCGGCATTACACATGACGACTTCCCACTCGAGGCCCCTGAGGCAGAGGATCTTTGTTTCTCCTTTATCGATTAGGGATTGTGTGTCACAGCTCCTGGGCACATCATGTGCTCCTGACATGCTTTTTCCAGTCAAGAGAAGGCACAGCCTGTTGTTTTTGCTCCCTCAGGCTGACCTTGTGACTTAACAAAATACGAAATTCCCGCAGAGAAACTCTTGAGCTGTCCGGGACATGCAGGTCAAATGGGCGGCGATAAATGAGCACACAGGGGAAAGGAAACAAAGACGTGTTTTTAAAATATACACTGTGAAAAATCTCCTTATTATCAAGAGCTGTAACTACCGACAGGACTTTTGAATTTTGTTGTTTGTGGGTCTTAGTAACTTGGGCATCAATGAATAAATTGTTCCAGTTTCTCTGTTTTAAAACAACATTTAATCTTAATATTGGAAACTGAAAAAAGTCAATTGAAAGGAAACCTTTTGGAGAACTTTCTGGCCTTTCTAGTGTTGGGAGGTGTGTTTTGCAACTTTTGTAACTGTAACTTCTTATCAAATCTTTATTAAGTCCCAGAAAAGTTTTTCCTCTCCAGCTTCATATTTGGTAAAGTCTTGTTCAGGTCTTTGTTGGTGAGCCGATGTTCTGCTGTTTGTGGCTGTAAGATACAGTGGATTTTGAGTCTTTTTGCTGAAAACAGCTGCCTGTTGCTACTAGAAACGAGCTTGATGAGAAAGCAGAGAGCGAAATCCAAAACAACGAGCTGAAAGAGGCTCAAACAGCCAGTACAGGTGAGGGGAACTGCAGAGTTGGGTGACCATGCTTTGTGGGTTCATTATTGATTCATGTGGCTTGCCAGACAGATAAATTCTTTTTATTTTAATATATTCGTGTATGGTTTGTTATCTAAAACCACGGAGTAGATGCAAAGACACTGTAGGTTCACAAAAATACCAATTCTTGCCTAACGTTGCTTCAAAGATATTGTGTCAAAAAATGTCAGAATAAGCCTTTAAACACCAAATGTAATGTGCCTTCCAACAGGTAGACTTCATTATTCTTTCGGCCTGTAACTTATGTTGTTGTTTGTCCATTTCACGTTAACTAGGGTTCAAAATAATGCAGAATGTTCGAATGAGTAAGTGTCTGTTTATGAGCCATAAGAATGATCATCTTACAGTGGAGGACTCATTGTTTCTTTATTGTTATGACGTTGTGCTCATTTTGCACTCCTGCAGTGTTTGTGCCTGACCTTTCTCCTCGAGCAGTACTCATTTTTGTACATGCAATTGTTACATATTGCCCCTTTAAACCAATCTGAGGTTTCCAGTATTTTGTGAGTCACTCTGCATCTGAGGCCTTCTGAGTCATGTTTCTTAAATGATGCTGAAGCTGCTGACTGAGTCATATGAATTCCCAGCAGAACGCTTTTCCTATGCAGATGTGTGAGTTTTCTTTCCACGTCTGGCTAACCTAACCTTGATGCTCCTGGAGAGAAACAAGAAAGAAATAGCATCGGTGTCTCGCCATTTACCGACTACTCAGAATCTTTTATCAGGAAGCCTCTGAGCGAGCGGGTGTTATTTTACAGCCGTTTCCGTCAGTGGAGCATTTCTTGGCTCGGTGCTGCATGTCTTTGAGTGGCTTTGTCTCCTTCACACTTCTGCCACTTTCACAGAATTAAAAGCAACAAGCGCCCTTCTCTTCCCTGCCTCATGAGTAATGTGTGATGATTAGACCAGATAATTGCATCTATTTACATATAAATGTGATTGATACTTGTCCTACGGAGTTAAGCTTTCTTAAGCCGCTGCAGGAGCCGTTTGCCACTGATCTTGTTATAATCTATCCATAATATTTGGATCCTCCATCTGAAGTTACCTAATTAAATGATCATTCGCGACAAGTAAACAATTGGGGATGATGATGCTAATTAACGGTGGCTGAACACTGTGAGCCTGTACATGTAGAGACGCTACTATTGCATTCGCCTAATGGTGTTTATTAGGAGACTTATGATTAATACGAGTTCATAAAGAGACGGAGTGAGATCTGTTTTTCTTCAGCGGCAGAGATGGAGCGACAGCAGCGCCGCACGCTCTGCGAGAAAGAGGCCGCGGGCCTAATTGATTAGGTGCTGTCATCCAGAATATCGACCGCCCTCATAAGAATCTCAAATGAGCACTCGAGTGATAATGCCAGCACTCGTTAAAATCTGAGCACAGTGGGACTTTTGGAAATGTCAAGACGAACCCAAACGGTTCTAAAACAGGAGGACCTTTTTAAATAGATGCCACAAATCCCATTTTCATAACAACTAGCAACAATGGCTTGATTATGTGTTTAGAAATCTAAGATATAATCAAGTTTCTGTTGCTTTTCCCTGCTGTGCTATTTAATTTTTATGTACCCCGCCTGAAGCTCCTGGGTGAAGGTGTTAAGAACATTTGCTCACCCTGTGTAGCCTCGTGTCAAACATGCCCTGCAGTCAGGTTGCACCTCAACAGGTACACGCTCCGACTGCTTATTAAAAGTTTGGCTTCAAGCCCAAAGAGCCTCTGGCTTCTTTTGAACTGGAGCTTGCTGGTGGGCTGCAGGTGCAAAGTGTTTGCCAAGAGGTGTGTGGTTTTAGGTTTGACCCCCGGGTCAGACTGAGCCTCCGTTTCCTTTGACATACTGTAATAATCCTGCCGCACTTGGGAGCTTTGACTCACACCTGTTCCATGTGGCGTGACAGCACAGCCGTTCAAGAAGTGCAACATGTCACCGTGCAACGCTGTCTCAGAGAAATTACCTTCATGTGTTCCTGTTTTCCCACTTATGATGTGTTGACAAAGGCAGTTATTCACTCATCTGACCATATTTCAGGTACTGTCTGGAAGCAACACATACATGAGCAACATTAAGACATTGTTTATATTACAGAAAAGAGCAGTAAGAATTATTCATAAAGTTTATTCAAGAGAACACACCAACTGAATGTTTAAGTCATGGCTTTGTTAATTTCTGTATTCTAAGGACTGTTATTTCTTTATAGCAGACTTTCAAATCAACATTTTGTGTTATTTTGGTAAGTAACCACATAATAAGCAGGATAATATACAGTGAGCAGGTCGTTTTTCTGAAATAAACCCTGCGTCAGTCCTGCATCACCTCATCGGGGTTTAAGTTTCAATAAATAAGGGATAATGCAGAGTTAGCAGGTCATTATTGTAAAATGAAGATTTAGTTGAGTTATTGACCTTAGTTATAAGTGATTTTAAGAAAGTGTACAAAGAAAGAATTGTTGCATTATATGAATGTAATAAGTTTTTTTTTTAACATGTTAGGTCAGGGGAAGATGGTAGTTTTTGTAAAAGGTCCTGTGTGTGAGATTTCGGGGATCTATTGGCAGAATATAGAAGAAGGGGAATCAAATATTCACAAGTATGTTTTCATTAGTGTATAATCACCTGAAAATTAGAGCTGTTGTGTTTTTGTTACCTTAGAGTGAACCTTTATATCTACAGATGTTGCAGGTATTTTTCCACAAAGGCTGCCATGTTAAACAGAGCTGTGTATTGGCAAGAATCAGGTGGTGATACAATACATATCATGATGCAGGGGTTACAATTCCATATATTGCATTTTATAGCATTACTATAATCAAGGTTACTGTATATATTACTATTTTTATGTCTACTTTTTTGGGAACATCACAGTTTAAAGAACACACTACCATATGCATAAAATCTGAGTTTAAAAAAAGTTTGCTCTTTTATGCAATCAGAGCTGTAAAGACGGACGACAAAAATGCTATTAAGTGGTCAGGGTTTTAAACACTAAACACTGTCTTGTGATATCGTGATAAAGATTTTTAGCAGTACTTTATTTTAAGTGTTACACCCCTAATATTGAACGGCCATGTTTCTGCAGTAACTAAACACTGCCTCCAGAGAGGACCTATCACGTTTTTTGCAGCCACTGTAGTTTCTCTTACACACTTACTGTTTGTTGATATTAAATGTCGTCCAGTCTGCATGACGTTTCTGTTGCAAAGTAGCATTGAAACATAATTTCTGGGTGACAGTGTAAACATAATAAAATATAATAATAAAATAAATAAAAATATATATAAATTTCAAAAAGGCCAATAAAAGCTGTAGTCTGTCAAGGTCTGCCAAAATGAGCCATATGTCTGTTTAAAATCTGATCATTTTCTCATGTGCCAACTCTGAGACTGAGGTTTGTTTGAGCACCTTGTTGAAGGTCAGTGAAAGACGACCTTGTTTAAACAAACCGGTGATGTCTTCTGGCAGTGCACGCTAAGTGGGCAACGCTCTTTAGCGAAAAAGTCACATTATATAACAACGTCGCACGACCCAAAGAGGTTGCTTGTCAGGAAAATTAATTTGTTTTTTTTAAATGAATGCTGTCATCTTTCTCAGTGCAGCTGCGGCAGCAACATGTATTGGGACTAAACATCTGAAAACAAGATCACACACACACACACGCTGTCCTAGTTTAAGAAGTAATGACCTTCTCCTCACTTCTGATGAACTGGGTTGGACATCACCCCACAGTGGTTCCAGTAACACTGTTCTAGCAGGAGGTGGACACCCGCTGTCCCCCAGGGGTTAGTCTTTCTCCCCATGCTGTTAAAGGTCCGTCTCTCACTCTCCAGTTTAATTTTTATGATCCTTAGTGGAGAAAGGAGTCAATAAGTTAACACCATTACATTTTATTAAGCATAATTCATCATTTACCCAACACCACAGTCATCCTCACTCTTATTCACATCCAACATGATTATCATGAGTCCATCGGTGTGACCAAGTGCAATGTAAGAAATTATTTTTCACCGATAATGATTCATAGATAATGTTTCTGTGCAGCAGAACAGGATTACAACCTGACAGTTGTCGTCATGTCTGCAGAGTCACGATGTTATAAAGAAGGACAATGTATAGATATTAATCTGAGCTGAAAGATGAATCCACAATGTCCACAGATCACCGTCTCTGTCCTTATGCCGATGACAGATTGATCATAAAACCACTCAAGTTAAAGATAATGACTAATAACCAGGATTTTAATGTTTCTAAAGATGTAAACGTCTGCAAATTGATGCGCTCTGATAGGCGCTTTGATATCGACTGCATGGAACGAGGAAATTAAACGATGTGTCAGAGAGCTCCTTCAGGCTCCGCAGGGAAGGGAGGAGTCCGAGAGGAATGCAGAGTTTGCTGAAGGAAACCTGCCAGTGAGCAGGTTCACGGAGTCAGTTACCATGGTTACTGACCCAGAGTTCAAGTTATCTCTCTTTTTGAAACAGAAAATACAGAGTTGCCCTCATCGCAGGTTTAACAAACTCAGATTTTTTCACTGAACCCGATTTCTAAAATAGGGATCAGACGACTGATAGAGCTTAAAGTTGTTTTTTTTTTTCCCAGAACATGATGATGTTACGGTGAAGCTGGTCTTTAAAGTCGCTGGATTAATATTGCATCTAAGCTGTTATGGAGCCACCTGTCACTGGCTGGGGTTGCAGCCCGGGCAGGAACTGATGCTCGGATGTCAACCAGTGAAGTGAAAAGTGGGACAAAGGGAGTAAAATTGGTGCAGGTCGGCAGTATTTTGAGCTAGAAAATGAAAAAGAGGTTGCATGAACATTGAGCACAGACATGTGGACGCTAACCTGCAAGGAGAGCAGGCTGCTGGTGCTAGCACTGCTAACGTTAGCCATACTCAAGGCTAGAGAGGGGGTGCAATGCAGAGCTGCTGTCTCTATTTTAATAGAAAAAAAAATTAGGTCAGCTTTAGCTTCACTTCCAATGTTACTTTATGCTGTTTCAAGGTTCATTATCTGCTCTGGAGGGCAGACTGTTACACCAAACTCTATTATAAAAGCAGGTGTTTTAAGGTAGGGCTGTATTTTTTTTACTGTAAAAACTTTAATCAAAACTCTTTTGTGATTCACTTCAATCTACAGACACAATCAGCACACATATCATTTACTCAGTAACAACATTAACTCACCTAATTAGTGTTGCCGACACTATAGTGCTTGTTTCCACCAGACAAAAGTGGATACAAATGTGGTTCATACAGCTTCGCAGGATAGATAAGGGTGAACATAAACAAAAGCTTCAAAAAGTGAAAGTGTTGTGTTTATTGGGGGGCAACTTCATGTTTTTTCAGAAATCGAGGTGGACCCCCTACTACTACACAGAACTTTTCTATTTTGTTGCTTTTGGATGCCCCTGTGGACAAACATGGAAGTGTTTCCACCGCCATAACTGTACAATATAATGTCAAAAATGAATGTATCTGAATGAAAATCCCCTCTTGCTTCTTTTTAACTGGCTAACATGCAACTTTTGCCTGGGAAAATGTAAAAAACAGGCTTGTTTCATCTGATTTCAAGGAGAATCCAACCTGGTGGCAGCCATTAAGAATAATCAGAGATATAATCAGAGAAATTGTGAATTATCTTGTCTGCTTACATAGGTCATATAGAGGCATCAGTATTAAACTGAGACTATTTCATAACAAGTTAAAACTCTTTATGGTAGCTTTAATCAACATTTTTATTGTTAGGAACATCCCTGATAAAAACATCTGCCCCCAGCCGGTGGCATTTAGAAACGGATCATCACACCACACACACACATCCACAATTGCAGCAATTTTATGGCATTCACTCCATTGATTGACATGTCAGTCATGGGCGTCATATGATGCGACGCCCGTCAACCAGTCAGGTGTGTGTTGCAACTCAGCTCCTAAATGTCCCATCATTTCCCCCAGTGAAACCCTCATTACAATGCCATTACACATGGACTTAACTTACATGCAGCTACACAGCAGTCCTGTTAGGAAGCAAGTTAATTGACTTGTTTCTCAGGGAGGTCTTTTTGTACTCGCCGTGTGTCCACAGTTGTTGGTTGTCTACCCGGAGCTCAAAGCACCCCCCACGGTCCTGACTGCAGGAGTGCTTACTAATTATACAACAGCAGGGAGGCATGCTGTGAAAAGGTAACACGCTCGCTATAAATTGGAAAATGTACTTTTTAAAAAAATGCTTTGAGTTGTTTTTCTCTTGCTTAAAATATGATATTGACTTGAGGCAGGTGGATGCGGAAGATATGAAAGAGATGAATCTCGACCTGATGCTGTGTTGTTTCATGTAGCTTACCGACAAAGAGGTGACGTGAAATCAGATTATCGCGACGGGAGAAAGGATTTATTTTTGATGAATACAAGTGAGCAAATGTTTTGGAGACTACACGAGGAATCGAGAAAATACTTTGCTTCCTATCTGATCTCAACCATTCAGATTTTGGAAGCAAAGGAAACAAGAGGGAGATAAGGAGCAGGTGAGAGGCGGGAGATGAAAGAGAGAACCGAAAGAGAATGAATGTGTATGAAACAGTGAAGTGATTGTCGGGCTTTTGTATCGGAGCTTTTGAAGAGGCGTCTGGTTTGTACAAAAGGAGAGGTCAGTGAACAGATAAGGGCAGAATGGATGGTCTGTCATAGGCACAGGTGAAGAAATCCCACCCTGTCAAACAAAGAGAATGAGAAGCACAGGTGAGAGTGGGGGATGGATGCAACCCTCCAAGGGATGCCAGACATTTTCTGACCTAGGCAACATCAAAGCGGTGAAGATGATGAAGAGCAAGAAAGAGCGAAAGACAAACCTGTTCTATAAGATGAGGTCTTGGCTTCTGAAGCATGTCGTAGTCCGTGTGATTCATAAGTCATGTCTTATTTTTTCTAAACCTACTGTACCCAGTGAGCACCTTTACACTGAAAAGACATTTCAACTGGCGAACAGACGTTCAGAATAGATTTAAAAGTTAAAGTTTAGACCATGTTTTACCAGGATTTGCAATAGTGACATTTAGTATCGTCTGTAATGTCCAAATTTAAGTTAATGAACACTTTTTTAAAAAGAACTACATCAAAATTTCAAAGTTAAAACCCAGAAAAAGCATGAAAGTCCTATATTTAATTCTCTCAACTACAAGTGTCTATGTCAGTCTTTTTACTATGTCCCAGTCCAGATACCTTGGAAATAGTCAAAGCTGTAACTATCCACACAGTATAAAGTGCAATTTCTTTATTTTATATTGAGATTTTCTGTTCTGTTCATTTTATTGACATTTATATGAAACATTAAATTCAGATGTAGGTTGAAAGAGAGACGATACTGATGAGTGTGAAGACATTTCTTCAAATTATCAGAATTATTAAACAATTTTGTGTTTTGTGACACATTCATGGTATAACTGCACTTAAAAAGAGGGTGAAAACAGAGGTCTTAGATGTTCAGATTTGATTATCAGCTCAGCTCAGTGGTTCACAAGCACGGATGGGGTGAGGTTCACCACTTTGTAAAAAAAAAACTGCAAATAGTCCAACAGTTTAAGAACGTTTCTCAACACAAAACTGTAGGAATTTAGATATCAACATCTACAATCCATAATATCATTTAAAGACTAAAAGACTCAGATTAGACTGCATTTTAAGCCCACATGATTTTAGGATATTACTAAATGTGCTTAGGAACACAACGGAAAGCCGTTGTTGGTCAACACGGTTTGTTGCTGCCTCTACAAATTCAAGTTAAGACTCTTCCATTCAAAGTGAAAGCCACATATCAGCATCATCCAGAATCACCCATGACTTCTCTGGGCCTGAGCTCATCTAAGATGAGCCGATGGAACGTGGAAAAGTGCCCTGTGGTCTGATGAGTCCACATTTCGAATTGCTTTTGGAAATCATGGACGTCGTGTCCTCCAGGCTGAAGAGGAAAAGGACCATCCAGATTGTTACCAGCGCAAAGCTCAAAAGCCAGCAGCTGAAAGGTACATACAGGTTTTTTGCAAGCATGGCCATTCTTGGGCTCTTTACAAAACTGATATTCAATTTAATAGTTTTTGACCCAACTCCCTTAAAAGGCCACCTATGCTGCCTAGAATACCACCTATAATGCAGGCTGCCTTTTATTTGCTTTCTTTACCAACAAATGCAAAAAAATCAAAACAAAGTGTGCTTCCTTTTAACTGTCTCAATAAAATTTCCATTTTTAGTCGCCCCAACATTGTGCATAAAATCAATAAAGCACCTCTGTGAAGGTTTCCTGAGCAGTAGTGAATAACATTTACACCTCCTGCTGTAATGACATTTGTAATGCCATTACTAAGTCCTGCTACCTTCACTCCTCTCACCTTAGAAAAGCCGCTTTCTTTCTCCAATTTAAATATCTGATGTGTGGAGTCAATATTAAAGTTTCAGCCTTAAAAAGCAGTGAAAACACTGTGGATATCTCCTGCTATCGCTGCACGAGATCAGACATCCTGCAGGCATCATACAGTCACACTAAAAACCTCACATTCTAACAAAAGCTGCACAAAAAGCAAAGAAAGGAACGGAGCTGCTTGTGATTTGCATTCCTCGGTATATAGAGGATGTACACTGGGAGACCTCGGGGCGTTCATTTACAGTTGGAGATGAAGAAGAGAAATCAAACAACAATTTGAGAGATTGATTTGCTCGGAGCCGCGTTGTGCCTTCAAGTGTCTCACATGGTAGAGTAAATGAAGTTCCTGCTACCTCTTGTCTTCCATCTGAAGACTCCTGCTGTCACTGAGCCACCACCAGTCACATTTTGATCTCTGCTTTCATGTCTCTTACTCCTTTCTCCCCCTCTAACCAAACATATTTCGCTTTTTAATTAGATCCAGGAAGAGGCTGCTTCACTCTTCATGTGCATGGCTTTTTTTATTTTTTTATTTTAGATTTGAACCTAAAATACATTATTCAATCTGAAAGGAGATTGCATTAACCGGGGCAAGAATTCTCAGTGTGTTTACTGCAAATATGGGCCTGTGGCTATTACACTGACGATCACACAGACAGCACTTTATATATATATATATATATATTTATTAAAAAAAAACAGGATATTGCACTTTTACGACCCTGATAGATGAAAACTAAATAAAAACTGAGCCTGGCAAAAGTGAGAGATGAAAAGGCAGGAGGAATCGGGGTGCAAGGGAGTTAAAAAAAACACACCTCTGCGACTTAGGGAACAAACAACATCCAGACACTTCTCGCAAGACAGAGTGACGCACTAACAAGCCCTCGGAGTGGCTCGTTTTTCCACCTCTTGCTGTTTCTGTTCATTTCGGGTGCCAGACACATCAGTCTGTGGATTCACAGGGGTTGTGACTGTTTGGAGATGAAATCCTAGTGGACATTGCATGACTGGAATCCGTGTAGTGATTCAGGCTGCTGTCTGTGTCGGCTGTTGCTCCCGACAAGGAAACATGATGTCAAAACAGGAGCTTTTTGACGACAGCAAACAGCAGCTGAAGATGAGCAAGCTAGTGCTTCTAAATTGGACAGCAGGTACCAGTGAGCTGCACTGCAGGACAAAATATACAGACATAAATACAACCCCAATTCCAATTTTTCATTTTTGTAACTCATTGTGAATTTGATGCCGCAACATGTTCCAAAAGACTTCAAAAGACAGCAGCTGTGATGGTGTGGGGGTGTGTTAGTGTCTATGGCATTATGGGTAACTGTCACATCTGTGAAAGGTACATACAGATTTTGGAGCCACATATGCTGCCATCCAGACGACGTCTTTTTCAGAGACGTCCCTGCTTATCTCAGCGAGACGATGCCGAGACACATTGTGGACGTGTTCCAACAGCGTGTCTTCGTAGTAAAAGAGTTCAGGTACTAGACTGACCTGCCTGCAGTCCAGACCTGCCTCCCACTGAAAATGTGTGGTGCATTATGAAGCGCAACATACAACAACTACAGACCAAACAGGACTGTTGAACACCTGAAGTCGTATATCAAGCAAGAATGAGAAAGAATTTCACTTTTAAAACTTCAACAATTAGTGTCCTCAGTTCCCAAACACTGACTGAAGTTGTTAAAAGAAAAAGGTGATGTATCACAGAGATAAACATGCTGCTGTCACAACTTTTTTGGAACGTGTTGCAGGCATAAAATAAAGCAATAAAGTTTTATCAGTTTGATCATTAAATATCTCGACTTTGTACTGTGTTCAACTGAATTTAGCTTAAGAAGTTTTTGCAAATCATTGCATTTTGTTTTCACTTGTGTTTTATACAGCATCACATTTTTTTGGAACTGCGGTTGGAAGTATATCTGATTCTAATGAGTCCCTGCCAACATTTTCAAACGGTCAGTGATGAATGGCAGTGCTACGAGTGAGAAGGACGCTGCTGTATTTCATCCAGAAAGACAAACTATATAGAGCCAAAAGGGCTGCTGCTAAATGGCCATCTCTGTATGCCTACAGTCTTTTGCATTGGTTGGCATTTCCTTCTTATCTTTGTACATGTGGAAAAACACCTCCGTCATGCAGACTTAGTTGCTTGTGTACCACATTCGTCCTTTGCTTCTGTCATTATCGCCCCCTGCTGATTCTGCACTTTCATACATTTGACTCCTATGCAAGACAAAACATGACACAGATGCTTTAGCATTAGACTGGGCTGAAAACCTTTTATCTTGCAGAAGTTTTTTTTATTCCCTACTGTTGGATCTCTGCTGCAGCCGACAATAAAGAGTTAATTATTTCTTCTAAAACATTTCTGTCAGGTGGCTCTGTCAGAGATGCTGTAATTAGTAATTGTAGAGGTCGATAGAGGTCACAGATTAACTTTAAATTGATCTGGTTGACAAATCATCAAGATCGAAGCTCTTCAAATAATTGAAGGAGGAGGAGATTTAAATCCAATTACAAAAGGCCTCCACCAACTTCCCAGAAACGCTGATCGGGAGTGTGTGAAGTAATGAGGCTCCGTTATGAACTGGCGGGCACCTCCGTTCCTGCTGACACTGTTAGAAACCTATCATCACCTTGGCAGATTAAAACAATCGAGCACAAACATTTCAAATTCATAATTCATTTCCGGTGTGCAGAGTTTGATGAATGAAACCAGACTTGTGATAGTCGTCTGAAAGCAGCCAGTCTGAGGAAGGAGTCCTCGTCGGGTCATAGATAGAAGCACAAATAACAAAGCGCAGCGGGAAAGATGATTTCAAACAATATCCTGCTAATTAAATCTCTGCAAAAGTCGGGCGAAAGCCATTAAAATAACTCCAGTGCAGTTTGAGTGGAGCATTATTGAAATTGCATTCATCTGAAGCACATCAAAAGATAAAAAATGGTGATAAGAGAAAAGAAATAACTATGAGCCACTGCTGGGTCACATCATTAACTTAATGTTCCACTGTTCTCCTCCACAGAACTGAAGGTAACACTTTTCACACAGTATATGGACCGAGAGATGTTGTGTCCATAGGTGCCTCTTCATAAAGTCCTCGCACACAACTTCACACAATATAATCACAAATACACTGACCAGAGTCACAGATGCTCCACAGTAAAACACATATATTTGAAGTTCAGATGCAAATTCTTTGAAATAAGGGTTCCAAAAGGGTTCTTCCTGAAAGGCTGAGGTTCTACCCAGAACCATTTGCTTCTGAAGAGTGCTTTTTTGAAGAAAAGGTTTGTCAAGGATTGTTGAAATCCTTGAGGAACTCTTGTCAAGGATTTTTTGTACCCTAATATAATATCAGGGTTATCAGTAGAACTCCCCTGGGTGGGTTCTAGATAAAATACTTGGAGTATAAAATGAATCTCAGTAGAACCCCCTGGATAGGGTCTATAAAAAAAACCTTGGAATGTAAAAAGTTTAACCCCTGAGTATGTTCTAGATTAAACCTGTGGATTCTTGATAGAACCCTGTGAGTGGGTCCTAGCTAAAACCCTTGGAATCTAAAAAGGTTCTTGCCAGAACTCCCTGGGTGGGTTCTAGATAAAACCCTTAAAATATCAAATGATTCTCAGTAGAACCCTCTGGATTGGTTGTGCGGATGTGTTCTAAACAAAACCTTTGGAATCTAAAAAAGGTTCTTGGTAGAACTCCCTGACGTTTTTCTAGATGAAAGCCTTGGAATCAAATAAAGTTCTCAGAAGAACCTCTGGTGGATTTTAGATAAAACCCTTGGAATATAAAAAGGTCTTCAGTGGGAGAGTTCTTGTTTGCACCTTTAGAAAAGTTCTGATAGAACCCCCAGAGAGAGTTCTGGGTGGAACTATTACACCATAGAAAGGTTCTTTGTAGATCCTGGGTCATTGTGAAACCTTTCACAGATGGTTCTAGGTAAAACCTGTAATACTGGGTTCTAGGTAGAACTGGCCAGAGACTAAATGTGCAGTTTTACCCTTTTGGGCTTTTAGTCCTCCCAGTGATTTCTGCAGTCTAGCAATTGAAATTCTAGTTGTCAAATGTGCAGAGTAAAGTGATTTTTATGGGCAATTGTGTGCTCAGTTTTATTATCCGTTTTATCTATTCTGCTTTTGGCCTTTCCTTTGTTTCATAATTTCCTCTGTAATCATTTCATCTATTATTGTGAAGCACTTTGCCAAGTCTCTTTTAATATCGGAACAATAAACTGAATAGATTCTCCTCCTAACTTTTAATGGCAATAAGAGAGATTCAGCATCACTCTAAGCGATAGTTTACAGGTTAATGTGAATCAGTCAGTGAATTTTTGTGTTATAAACAGCTACAGCCACAGCATCCCAGCACCTAACAGTAACATTTATTCCTTTTCAGCATGACTGTGATCCTCCCACAAACTTTCCCATGAGTTGTTTTTAGCACCATGACTCCAGAGACGTCAGTTGGTCCACCGCTTTGGTCCAAACCATTGACATATACAGAAATGGACAGT
>JAJHUR010122331.1:1609-25666 GCA_027495735.1 Lutjanus campechanus | reverse complement strand
TTAAGATTGTGGATTTCAAGCAGTAGGCCAGGTCGTGTCAATGTTCGAGGTAAAGAGGTTTGGGTTTTGTGCTGGCAATGAATGTGGCGTGAGTGTAGATAATGAGAAGATATGATGGTGATTTATGGAGTTTTTAAATTTGTTATTTCTGAGCTCCTCCATTCACTCTCTCTGTATCTTTCAATCACGCCGAATGTAGTGAGCGAACACATTTATCATTAGAATTTAATCCCCCCCGTTTCATTGTGGTCTCTGCAGCTCGGCTGTATTACTGACGAGGTCTATCGCTCACGCTAAAATAACCGAATTACCAACACGGCAAAGAGGAGACTATGGATTCAACCATTATCGCCATGGCAACATGAGCTGGGAGTGAGAGCTGTCGGTTTGATATTGCACTCTGAGCTCCAGCTCACTCTTGTTAAGAGGATGGGAGTTGAGGCCATTGTGTTCTCTGGAAAATAGAGGGGTAAAAGCATTGCCTTCTTTTTGTGTGTGAGCCCGCTGGAGATATAATCTGGACTATGAGAGGTGGCAGGGTTTTCTAAATAAGCTGATTCCAACACCGAAACAAGATTTTCAGAGGTGTTTTAAAGGGATATACTGCTTTCAGAGAAGCACAGATGACATAAAAATGATAGAAAAAAGAGATTTGTCTGAGACGCAGGCTACACATAATGGAACTGAAAGTCAAAAGGATAAAGAAAGATAATAAAAAGCCTTGGAAGGTGACTTTGACGGTGCCACAGATTGAGGACTGAGGTACAATTTCTTGGTTTTGAATGGTGCTGTGAATAAAAGTCATGAATCGGAGCACAACATCAGCCGGTCGTTGAGTATAGTAAATGAGACAGCGCACAGTTAACATTCAATAAACATGTTCTTTCATGCAAATTATTGTGTCAAGTGTCACTGAGGACTCAAGTGCCCAGGCTTTCACTGCGACACAGTAAAGTTCCTAGAAAACGACATATTGTTGTGCCGCATTCAGGGTGTTTCAAGGACTAATCTGCCATAGCTGCGGGCAACTTGTGTTGAACATTTGAAGCAGAGTACACAGGCCTATTTTTAGGGTTCACTTTTCAACATAATTATGTAAACATTTCCAGTAAAACAAGGGTCTCAAACTGGCAGCTCGGGGCCATTCCATATTTATTTTTTCTAGTTGTGTCAGACCATTTTAAAACTACCCTACAATTTGAAAAAACAAAACAAAACACAATTCTATTTAAAAAATATATATATTCTGAAGGATTGCATGTTGCACTTTGCTGATATTCTCTGTCCAGAGAAGAATAGCTTGTTCAACAGTATTTCTCATCTGCGAACACAGTCGCAGAGCAGATTAGCAAGTTATCAAGTGGCATTTATGATTAATTATGCGACAAAGCTGCAGTTTTCACCTCAAACTCTGTGGCATTTGATGAAAGCACAGAGTCCAATGTGTGTCCAATGCTCGACTAACTAATGTGTTTTAAAATGTGTAGAAACTGCTCTTTGCTTTTTTTTTTGTTAAGCAAAAAGAAGTATATTTACAGAAAAATTGTGCTTTAATGTTGAAGTGGCCCCCTCCCATGAGATAATTACCAAGGAAAAAATCCGGGGAGCATGAAAGAACTCTGAGAAAAATAATGCAT
The DNA here is from genome assembly GCA_027495735.1 of Lutjanus campechanus. Classification (NCBI taxonomy): domain Eukaryota; kingdom Metazoa; phylum Chordata; class Actinopteri; order Lutjaniformes; family Lutjanidae; genus Lutjanus; species Lutjanus campechanus. The sequence goes on along the minus strand of JAJHUR010122331.1, from coordinate 24,029 downwards.
AATGAAAATAGCCAAGCCTAAAGACATAATTTACACAGGCTGGAGTAGACATTGTGAATAGTGGAAAAGATTTCGTACTGTGTTGTGCAGTAGCACAGTTTCCTCAAAGGACCAGCGTGTAGGATTTAGTGGTTTCTAGCTTGTAGATTGCAAACACCTCCCCTCACTCTCTCCTTCCAAGCCTGTAGAGAAACTACGCCGGCTGCAAGACGAGCAAAAGAAGCATATTCAGATAATTAATGAAAAGGTATAATATAGCTATATAATATTCTATTCTATTCCTGTCATAGTCTGCTATTACATCCCCCAAAATCTTACACACTGGGCCGTAAAAGCAATAGTTTGACATTATATGAAATACTTTTAATTGCTGTCTTGCCAAGAGTTAAATGAGATGACTGACCGCTCTCATATCTGTCCGTTAAAGCTGCTACAGGGAGCTTTATAATTGTGTTGATTCTGGGAGCCCCTGTGGAACAAAAGCTTTTGTGTTTCTGCTGTAGTAACCACAAAATATAATCTTGAAAATAAAATTGTCTGAATGAAAATCTCCCCCTGCTTCTTTTTAAGTGGCTAACGTATGACTCACAGTAACTCAACCTTTAAACGTGTAAACACAGGCTTGTTTCGTGTGATTTCACTGAGAGTCCGACCAGGTAAACAAATGATCTCACAGGTGGTCTCGTAAACTTACGTAACTTACGTCATAACCAGTTAAGAGCTATTTAAATAAGAAGCTGTACTGCCAGCAGCCGATTAGCTTAACTTAAGCATAAAGCCTGGCTATGAAATAGTCCAGCAAATAACCCCCATAAAACCACAACTCTGGATTTTTATACTTAAATTTCTATACTGATTGGACAAACAAGATACAATTAGTGAGTTTATAGTTGCTGGTAGGTGCATTTTATTTCCTTTAGGATCAAGTTTGCATGGCTAGCTGTTATCCCCTTATTCCAGTCTTAAAGCTAAGCTAAGCTAAGCTAACTGGCTGCTGGCTCGGCTCCAGCTTCATATTTTATGCACAGTTATGAAAATGGTATCCACCCTTTCATCTATCTCTTGGCAAAAAAGTGATTAAACATATTGCATAAAGTGGTAAACTATTGCTTTAAGTAAGAGTGTGTTACTGCGCAGCTGTGTACAAAATCTTGCACTATTCATAATGTTTGTTCTTGTTTATGTACATATAATGAAACTGAAAGTAAAAAGGATGAAGAAAGAAAGAGCTTTGGAAGGCAACTTTGACAGTGTCAAGGATCGAGTTTTTAAACTGTTTTTATTGTGACATGATGCTTTTAAGCATATCATTACCTGTTATTACAAGTGAGGAATCAGACTCAAAAATCACTTTTACCAACAGGAAAAAGAAAATGTCTGAACAAAGCAACACGCAATGACATTTCCCAAGTGTCCGGTTGTTGATTGCAGCAAGGTTCCTAGAAATGAACATCTTGTCGTGCTGCATTCAGGGTGTTTTAGGATAATCTGTTGTAGCTGCAGGCAACTACTGTTGAACATTTGAAGCTGATTATACAGGCCTTTTTTTGCAGCATAATTATCTACTATGTCTTCAGTAAAGAATCACAAGAGGAGGAAAAATGGAAGGAAAATTCTATTACTTTTAATGCTGAATCAAGACACTGGTAGAATAGCTGTTTAATGAGCAAAAACCTGTTTAATGTTTGCTGTTACCAAAGAAAAGTTCTGGAAAAGGGTGAAAAAGAAAGACTTTATACAGATGAGAGTAGAACTTACAACACATTTTTCCTTAAAGCAGTAGTTTTAGACTTAAGGAAATGTTTAATCACTTTCTTGCCAAGGGTTAGATGAGAAGATTTAAACTGTTCTAATATCTATTTGTTAAATATAAAGTTTCACTCATCAGCCAGTTAGTTTAACTTGGCATAGAGACTGAAACTGCTCCTGGCTAAGAAACAGTTACTGGCATGTAAACCCCCATAAAACCAAAACTGTGGTTACACTGTGGTTTCTATACGGATCAAACAAACAAGATACACCAACTTAATCAGCATATATGCTAATGCTCCCAATTTTCTCGGGGAAACTCTAATTTTCCATTCCCCTCTCCCTGTTTCCTCCCAGGGTCACAATTCTCCTGCATTTATCCCAGTTTACAGGCTTGTTACTTTAGTTTTAGGGCATTTGAGCGGAATGATTAATTATTTGTATTTCGCATCACTTACCAACATCAAGATCGACCACATCGAAAAGACGATTCCCTTTGTATCCATCAGTGCGTATCAGGCACGGCAGACGCAAAGAGACGAGAGGGATGTACAAGAAGAAAATGAAATAACAAGATGACAAATGCCATAAAAGCATAGCAAGATGAAAGGGACAACAAGATGTGACAAGATAAAAAGATGTGACAAGACAAAAACAACATAAAAGAAGTAACAAGACGAAAACGGCATTACAAGACATAACAAGACAAAAACAGTGTAAAGAAACTTAAGATGAAAACAACGTAACAAGACGCAACAGGATGTTAACATCGCAACAAGATTAAAACAATGTAACAAGGCGTAAATGACGTAACAAGATAAAACGAATTTAATGATGTAAGAACACAAAAGTGATATAAAAGACATAACAAGAAGAAAATGAAATAAAAACGAAAACACCATAAGAAACATAACAAGACAAAAACAACATAAAAAGATGCAAATGCCATAAAAGACATAAGATGAAGCAGACGAGGGAGACTTGACTGCAGCATAAAGGTGAAGTTCAGTTAGCTTTGTACAAAAAAAAGTTTTATTTTTGACTTTTATATTTTGAGTGCATTTATATAATTCACTTTTACTTGAGTAAAGAAGTTGAATCAGTATTTCTACTGTCACTAGTCCTTTTTACACGAGTATCTGTGCTCCTACTTGAGCAACAGATATGTTAAATTTACCACCTCTGGTTATGGGAGAGTTTTTTTTGGATCTTCTCATCTAAATCTTGACAAGAAAGTGTATTTTTGTAGTGCATTTCCAAAACAACTGTCACTGCTCCATGATGAATAAGTACTGCACAAGTAGAACAAATGAATATAGTTGCTACACGAAAACCTGTTCCTCAAAATGTTGAGAACTATTCGAGACTATTGCCTGGATTCTGTGCCGCGAGCAATTAAAATTTGGATCACATAACCGAAACCAAATGAGAATCCAATCGTTCATTCTCTCTAATATGAGACTGAACCATATCTTCTTACCATCACTGGAAACTAATTTTGGTTATCTCAGTCTAAATTGTCCCAGTAGGTCTAAATACAATTTCTTTTTGTGACTAAAGGAGCCGGAGACGATGATTTCATTTACATGGCACAATGTGGCTCTTCGGCTCGTCTTCTATTGATGTCGCTGAAACTCTCCAGTGGTGGCGAGTGCGGGAGGGGCGAGAGATATTCATCTAACAGCCGCTGGAAGCTGTGTCGCTACATCGATTGAGCGGCACAGGAGGATTCATTGTACATACAAATGATGCATGAATTGCAAGACAAAGTGGGAGATACTTAAAGTGAGAGCTGAACAATTTGATTTGATTGCACCGAGTCACAGACAACCCTAAACAGCTCTTTAAAGAGGCATTGCGTTTGCTGAAATCGGATTAGTTCGGGGCCTCTCTGGAAACAAGAGACACCTTTCAACACTAGAAATACACTGACATTAAGATTGATGCCTTCACTGACATAAACACAGCAAAAACCTTTTCCACCAACAGCCCATTTCTTGTATAATGAATTAAAATCCAATTACAAGTGCTCATTACGGTAAACAAACACCACATTAGCATCAAATATGCAAATGAGCGAGTATCATATTACTCAGAGTGATGAATCACTGTGCATTAGACGAGAGGGACCCAGTGATGTGTCTGTAACAGCCTGTTCTTTTGTTCAGTCTGAATGCGTGGAAACCACCCAGCGCACTTATTTGCAGCAAATAGTGAGTCTGAGTACAGTTATTTGCAGCAAATATAATTCCCATTAAAGATTCATTAGTAAACCAGTGTACCAGACGCATTCTTCTCATCCTATTTGGTTCACCGGAAATACTAGCTGGCGCATAAAAATGACTCAGAAATGTGTTGTGGTTTCCTTCGGGTCCTTGCAATTAAGTCTGGGCTGGTATGTGCTGTAAACCGGGCAGATTTTTTTAAAAAGTGCCACTTCAAAGGAGAGTTGTCAAACAGGAGCTGACAGAACTGTAGGGAGAGGCTATAATTCAAAGTTATAGTGAATGCCTCACATGTTCTTTAGGTATCACTTTGGTTTGGTTTCCCACTGTTAGTTTGTGATATATTCACAATCCTCGCAGTCGGTGGCAGGAGACCACAGGAGAACTGAGATATTTAAGAACTGGCACAGACACACAGAGCATGTGCAGTTGGAAGGTTTTAAATGTTTTATGAAGATTGTTAACTGAGTTCTGGGGTCTACAACACGGTTTTAAAAAAACCCAAATGTGGGTTTAAGATGTGCAAAAGAGTGACGGCAATGCTAGAAGCTCTGTTACGCATCAACAAGCATTAAAAAAAATAGTTGGATGGATAATTATTGATTATCATCGTGACTCGCAACATGTTGTGTAAACGGGTGGAAGCAGTTAAAGGGATAGTTCATCCAAAAATGTCATCATCTACTCACCCTCATGCTACATGAAGGTTGAAGGCTGCTGGAGCTTCACAGGAAAACAGCATTGTGAAATCTCCAAAACAATTGGGTGTGTGTGGTGTGATGGTGTGTGAACAACATGTCGGGGCTTTGGGAGACTTGGATTACACCAGACGAGCAGCATGGAGGCATTTTATGTTTTTGTTTTCCAGTTGTTTTTTACGTTTGAAAACTGGTCACCATTCACTTCCATTGTTTTCCTGTGTAACTCCATCAGTGTTTTGTGGACTAAAAGCTAAACCTGAGCAGATAGTGACTGAATTAAAAAAAAAAAAAATTCTGGGTGAACTATCCCTTTAAGGTGATAAAACAAGTTTGTTGAATTACCGGTCTTGGTTGGACAGTATTCTTGCAGTTTACACACAACGCTATTCTGATAGTTGTCTGTCCATCCATCCATCCATGTCCTTTCACTTATCAGCAGATGTCTCTCTCCTCAACCTCAGCTGGCTCCTTTTAACCTCCAAATGCCCGTGCCCCTCGCCCTCTGATAACTGCCCCACCTTTGAGCTGACCTGTCCTTTTGTTATTCACAATTTCCTCTCCGTCTGCACTTATTTAGTCACTGCATGCTGTTTGTTGTGTCACGTGTCACTGGTGCAGCCGAACAACACACCTGTTAAATGATTGACGTGTGTGTCGCTCATAGCACGCTCCACTTATCAAAGGATGTGACGGGCTGTTTATGAGCTGTTTATGAGCTGGGGCGTATTTGTTTGGTAGTCTGCATTTAATGCACTTGAGTGAAGCCATCCTTAATTTTACTGAACTATTTTCTTATCTGGCTATTGAAGACGAGTCTATTGCTGATAGATATCACTGTGGTTTTATTGCCCTGGCTTATTTACCATGTTCACAGTCTTAGAATTTAAAAAGTTATCTTGTGATGTTCGTTCTCATCTGCTTGTCCCCAGTTTGTCAGATGAGAGAATACTGAAATTAATTGATGGAATTCGTTTATACCCTCTTCCAGGCCCCTGCTTCTTAACCCTCTGACCTCGTTTATGATTCTGTCAGAGGGAGAGGTAATTCAGAGCTTATCCTTTGGCTGTGCACAGCTTTTCCCCTGTGGTGAGGCCACCACTGGTCACGTTAAGCATCCCTCTCTAATTAGCACCAAATAAAAATTAAAGCCGAGGCTGAATGTCACTGAATTATTAGCTCTGCAGGTATCTGGTGATAATTGTACAAACCACAGTTTTGACCATATTATGGTGCTAGAAATATCAAATCTCATCAATGGTTATTACAGTTCATCCTGAGGAGAAGATGAATGTCTTCTTGAATTTTAATTTAATCCACCTAATAGTTGTGGAGGCATTTCAGTCAAAATGTTAACTTCATAGTGGCATCAGAGGAAAAGTCAGAAGATCACTGATGTCACTAGGATTCATCCTCTGGGAGCGATGAATGTCTGCACCAATCCATCAAGTAGACATTGAGTGATTTCACTGGACGAGTGAACATTTTGACCTGCTGGTGGCGCTACAGGAAAAGGCAGGTGATGCACTGAAGTCTGTAGGATTCATCTTCAAGTCACCATGAAAATCTGCACCAAATTTCATAGCAATCCATCCGATACTTCTCAAAGCAATTCGGATGAAACGAAAAGTCAGGGGGTCAGCGAAGTCCGTGAATAATGGAGGAACCATGAACGTCTACGCAAGATTTCATAGCATTCAACATGATAGTTATTGAATTATTTCAGTTTGGATTAAAGTGGTGGACTGACTGACACACGACACACTCTTCGAAGGGATGTAATGTGGCAGAACTCCACGATAACCGTAATGTGAATGGAAATTTGCTACTTTCATTCCATCCGGTTGTTGCTGTGGCCTGTAAATCTTCTCGGTTACGTGAGACCAAAGCAAAAGGGAGGGAAGGTGTCATTTCATTTTACGTCGGAGGGCATTGACTGAAACACGTTAGCCTCCATCAAAGTGTGTTCGTGGGACAATGGTTGGACCTTTCTGAGGTGCACGGAGGGGATTTCTCATATGTACCAAACCAATTTCATTTTGTTGACTCTGAGGAATTTTTCCAGTACATGTTTTTGTGGCTAGCTGACACATTTCTTGTTATAAAAAATAGAGGCAACATTTTTAACTATACCAGTACGATTTTCACCCAAGGGAGAATCATCTATGTCACGGTGGTTAGAACACATCTTTGCAGTAGTTCTGACAAGATGTCCACTAATACATTACTGTACAATTACTACCCTACTCTGCTATATATCCCTGCCAACATGACTGTATGTTTCTCCTGTGCTGTAAATCTTGTCAACACTTCAGCCTCTGCATGCATTAGTATTCATGAAGTCTTACTATTTTGGTATATATATATATGTTCATGTAATATAACAAACGGGGCTTGTGTTTGCCATATAGTCATTACAATAAGATAATATACATTTTTCAGGATGTGTTCCATACAGCAGGTTTGTGAGCTTGGAGCTGGTCTGTAATGTTTGCAGGCACTGGGAGCAGATTTACATGGCCAAACAAAATAGGGGGTCACATTTATTGTTTTCCCAGTAAAGATATTGCAATATTGTTTAATTTTTTAACATGTTCTGTTAAGATTATTCCACGTTGCTTTAAAAGGTTATTTAAATTAAATAGCTTGTTCATCAAGGATGTATTTTTCTGTAGTTTAATGCAGTATGTGTATGTGGGTGTGAACTGTTGTTTTGCAACAGCTGCTGCAAGCAAGAGAAGACAGCATAGCATTGTAAGGACAGACAGAAAGAGTTTTCATAAAGTGCACTGGGTGGACGGCAGAAGAAATTGAGTGCTTTGAAAAGTGCAGAAACTCATTATCTTAAATTTACTTCACAGACAGATAAGAACATCACGCTGAGATCTATGTTACATGTCGACCAGGTCAGAGTCACACTGGTGTTGATACAGATACAGAGTTTCACAAAATAACACAAGGTGAGTAAAGTAATTCTATTCCAATTTAGACAAAAGAAACGTTTAGACCGGCTCCTCTCGTTGCCAAACTTTCCCTGTTGTTTGATTTTCTGCCTAAAAACCCCCGTAAAATCTAATATTGCTTGACAAAATACATCCGTATTAGATGAAAAGTGGAGTGATATCATTTGACAGGGGAGACATTTGAGGAAGGTACTAATGTCAAACTATGTTAGATTCTAGGAAATATATAAAAAATGACAATCTATTGTTTTTGTTCATGGTTTCTTGGTCAGGACATGTTGACTGGGAGATTGATTGCTGGTTGACCAGGGTACCGTGACAGCCAAATATAACAAGACCTATCCTCGTCTGCCCTCAGTGGGTCATTTCAGGTGCTGTCGCTTGTGGATATTGCACTCCTCTTCCAGTCCTTCTTTTGTGGCAGAACCCTTCTGTTCTCTGCCATTAAGGGGCCTGCGTCCACATAGTGTTTTTTTTTTTTTTTTTTTTTGGCCTTCTTTGTGTAGCCGCTCTGAGTGCTTCTGGTTGAAAATTTCCAAACTTTTAAGAAAGGTGCTTTTTTTCAGGCAACCAATCATATATCCGATGGAGACTTGTCATCTTGGAAACCAATAAAATGGAGGCGAAGCTTGTTTTCTTCTGTGTACCAACATAAACTATCATAACAGAGACAGAATCTCATTTGTGAGCAGATCAGCTGGACACTGAATGTTGCTGATGAACGTTGTGCTTTTAGCACTTTACGTGCTGCAAGCTTGCTGTTAGCTGTGCGGTCAACCCCTTATAACGTGGCATCAAGTTAGCTTCGTTGCTAATGTCAGTCATACTCTCAAAACCCCTGCGCAGTGCTTTTTAATCTTACTGCACACACACTTCATCCAAGCGCTCCCCAGTTCCCATGCCAGCAGCTTTCTGCCAGAGAAAAATGCTTTGTGGACGTGGGCCCTGAGAAGTTATCATACTGTATATAAAAAAGTATTTTAATTGGTTTTGATTTAAATCTCTGTTAAAGAATAGCTTTAATGTTAACAGTGAAACAAATGCCTCCCTGTGCTGCCAAAGAGTTGCAAGTACTGATCCCACTGTGAATCAACATCCCAGTCTGCAGCTCTGACACTTTTTTTTTTTATCCTTTTCATAGTTCATTGTTTGGTTTGCACTGCCTACTCAGCATGATTTAATGAATAAAAGATAAAAAGGGAAGGAGAGTCAACCATCAAGCAAACAAAAGAGATACCAGATACCAAACCAAAGGCTGGCCTGAAATTTGATAGGATCCCTACGGTATGCCGCTCTGTTTCTACTTTAAGTCTTTAAGGCTAATTGGGAATATTTCCCTATATAATATGGTTAGACTCGCTCGACCTCTGCTCACTTTCAGTACCACTGGTCCATTTTTCCACTGTAGATAGTGCTCCCTCCAAGTAAACAGAGCTGATCATTATAGCAACCATTTCAACAGGTAGGAAACAACACAAATCCATTAAACAAAAGCCTCCCTGTACTGCCAAAGAGTTGCCAGTACGACTGATCCCACTGTGGATCAACAACCCAGCCTGCAGCTCTATGAAGCTTTTTAGCCGTTCCCTTTTTCATTGTTTGGTTTGCGCTTCTTACCCAGAATAATTTAGTAAATAAATGGTTCAGGAAGAGAGTCGACCATCTAGCAAACAAAAACCACAGACCAAAGACCCAGATATCAAACCAAACCAGAGTTATTAGGGACTGCCAGAAACATGGCTCTGATGGGAGGCGTACGGTATGTTGCTTTGCTTGAAGTCTGAATAGGTAATAAGCTATTTCCACTAGTATGGCACAACTTGTAGATAGCATTCCCTCAATGTATGTGGAGCTGATTGTCATAGCAGTTTGGATGTGCATCATGCACACGAGTGCTTTGGTCTTGAGAAGCTGCAGCCTTTATTCACTGATAAACTGTAACCTAAACTGTACACTTCACTGCTCACCTTTTCCTTCACTCAGCTGCATTCATCGTCACTCTTTGCTCCTCACTTTCTCTCGCTTTTTCTCGCCATGCACACAAAAAGGAGCCGCGCTGCTCTAATAACAGAGGATATGAAGGGATGGTGTGCTTGATATGTTGGCACTTTGTCAATTGACCGCGGCGCGGTTTTATGAGCTGTCATTTTTGAGTGAATGGAAAATTGTGGTGGCTAAGTATGGCTATTAAAAAATGTTGGGTTTGTGCCTGATGTCTTGTGTCACGTGACCAATCAGTGGTCTGCAGCAGCGTCGACACTGACTATGGTACAATGGCCCATGGCCACAAAAAGTTACTCTGTGCTCATCAAATATTACATGTAGGTGGCTCGCTGAGCCTCCACCAACACAAGTTCCACAAACATCCTGATCTGCATCTTTTAGGATGTAGAACTTGATGCCCCCATGTTGAGGCTGAAGAGTGGTTGAACAACGCCTACTCAAACTGCGAGGATGATCCTCACAGAGGAAACAGAAATTCAAATGGCAGGCTATGAAAAAGCAAAACAGCGACAAAAACATAGGAGTGAATGGAGGCAGGAGTGGAAGCAGTGTGTGCCGCCGGTTTCCTCAACTAGCTGAGAAGTCTAGCTTGTTTTTCATCGGATGCAATGCCTTCAGGACACGCCACACCACAATTCAGGGGAAAAGTGAACAACACAAGTGTCACAGTAAAGAACTGTTGTGTTAAGTTGCATGAAGTGTCCTTGTCCGTATTGTTTTTATATAAGTTTACTTTTGAGCCACCAAAAATGTACCTTAGCCATCAAGTTTTAGGGGCTTGGCCGCCAGTGAGGCCAGCGCTTAAAAACATTACCGTCCATCCCGGTGCAGTGTCTTCACATCACCTTTTAGTTATCAGCTCAGCTCTCTTGGAAGCTTGACTGAAGTGGTATGAAATAAATTACCAGGTACTATCCCTTATGGAAAATTTAAAAAAAAGTGATTCGAGTTGAGTCGTATCACGCGGTTTGTAAGCCAACTGATGAGAGAGTTTAGTTGGGTTTGTGCCACTTGTGTTTAAAGATTGCAGAATAAAGCTTTAAATTCAAGCCCACCGTACCTACTTATACAGCACACTGGTTTCCAAGTGTTCTGCGGTTGTGCTACTTATTTCTGGCCATACAATTAACACGATTTAGATGTTACACCCTAACCACGTTCTAACTTTACGTTACGGTTTCTTTATCTGAACCGAGGTTCTAAAGCATAGAAGGCATCATATGCTATGGAAATTATAAAGCCCTTCAAAGCAAATCTGTGATTTTGGCCTATATGAGTGAAAACCACCAGACTTATAGTAACTGCACACACCACAGATTTGTGATAACAAGTTTCTCAGCTTTGCTTCTAACTTTGCATCCCTCAACTATGTGGGTCTTTACAGCACCATTGACACCATCTTCATCTTGCTAATTTAAATGAAGGGAAAATATTTGAAGCTTTTCCCACACTGTTTACTGTATACACTGTGTATGCTATTAGCATTCATTGCTGAAGGGTTTAGCCACCAAAAGTTATAATCCACCAGTGCAAATGAATGCATTCTGTAAGCAAAGCTTTCATTTTGAAGGGATGAATTTGATATCAGCGACAGCAAGTTCCTTGATACGAAACATTTTAATGAATGCAAACACTGGGAACAACGTGACGTTTTGTCGCAGCTGATAACAAGTTGATAGGTTTTATTTCATCCAGATTGTTTATATTAGGGATGTGCTGACTGAGCTTGGTATTTCAGATTATGTTTACACACGATGTCATTAAGTGGTGTCCTTTCAGCGGCGGGGACTCTCTAAATCCATCCACCAGGAATTAGCTTGTGGATAATGTAAAACAGGTCCTTTCAAATGGAAATGCCAGTGCCTTTCTCTTGGGATCATGTCTCTCTCTGCAACTCTTTTGTTACATGCAGGGGGAATGGCATTCCCTCAGCCATATTGGGAAGTGATTAGGATTTGAGACTGTTGAATAACTTAATCTTTAATAGTCTACATATTATGGTTATTTTTAGTCTTGATCCCTACCTTTTAGCTGAAGCACAGCCATGTGGAAACACATTTAACCTTCAGTTCCTTCCCATTTACCTCCTATGGAGATGATGCCTTAGTAATTATAACCCTCAGCAGGGTGACAGAACCTAAACAATTTAAGGCTTAATATCCAACAAATCCTGGACAGGGCTGAGCTTCGGGCTAACATTAATGGAGGGTCTTGCAGAGCAGTCAGGTGTGCCGTTGATAAATGGCAGACTATATTGTCCTTTAAAATTACTGCCCTCTTTTTTTTTTACTGTACAAAATAAACTACCCGCAGTGTTAGAAGCTCCTTTCTAAATTTGCAAACACATACTCAGAAAAGCCTGAGGAAATTTTTACCCCAGTTGTTGGCCACCTGAGAGATTAGAGAACTGATTGGGACAGAAAAAATGCCACCGGCAATGCAGCATCTGCTGGAAAACTGGGTGTCCCAATAAGCCTCAGGTGAAGGTGCTTCTTCTTTTTGATACTTTTACTTCAATTATGAAAGACTGAGACTGAGTTGTACCAACGTAAATCTATTTAATCTAAGGTTAGTTCTCATCAGAGCAAAACTAGGTTTAAAATAAATACATCCATATTTAAAATTAAACCAGAGCTCTGTTTTACAATTAAAAACTAATCTGAATTTAGTAAGAATAGTGATGCAGAGCAAAATGAAAGAGTTTAATCAATATCAAGATGCTTGCTTACCCAAATTAAAGTAAATAAATGATTAAAAAGAAATTGCTGTTGGGACCTAGTAAGTATGCATGAGGTGCAAAGATAATTAACTTTTGGGTGCTCTTTATTCCTCAACAAAACCATAGGCTACATTGTTTGCTAGCTAGCTAAAAAGTTTTTTTTAAAAGTCACATTGTTTGCTAGCTAGCCATAAAATTGACTTAATGCTAGATTGTTTGCTAGCTAGTAAAAGAGTAAAAAACAATGTTACTGTTTCCAGCTAGCTTAGCTAGCATTAAGTTGACTAAAAGTTACATTATTTGTAAGCTAGCTAAAAAGCAAAAAACAAAACAAAACAGTGTTATATTGTTTGCTAACTATAAAGTTGACTAAACGTTAAAGTGTTTAAAGCTAGCTAAAAAGTAAACAAAATATCATTTGCTAGCTAACTATGAAGTTGACTAAAAGTTATATTATTTGCTAGCTAGCTAAAAAATTAGTTAGCTGTATTATGATGGCTAAGCAGAGAAGCTCTAATTTTTCTTTCGTTGAGAAAAACTTGTTGGCTGAATTATCAGCTGGAGTGAAATAAAGACACCTCATAAACTTGAGTTGCGACTGTCTCTTATTTTTTTTTTAAAAGAGGAGCTTGATTATTATTACTATTATCTCAAAAAGGCAGCCATTTCAAAAGTTAAACCTCCTCAAATGTAAGTTTAAAGTTAATACTGGATCACGTTTTAAATTTGAGTTTAAAGAAAGGTTTAAATAAGATCATTCTTAATTTAAAGCTGGGTTTAAATGAAAAAATGAATCCTTGCCAGTGCAGCTCAGCCTGACAGTTCATGACGGCTCACGGCGAGACAGAACAGTGGACTCAGCAACAGGTGTCTCTGACTATGGCTGCACCGTTGCAATTTGGATATGGAGTAGGTGCTTACAGTGATGGATGTATTGTGTCTATTGTGTTCCATTACACTGTCCTGGAGACCTAATTTGCCTCGGGCAGCGTGCCTCAGAGGCAGAGCAGTAATTCCAGCCGCTGGCAGCCAGACTGATAACAAAAACCTAAAGCTACTTTCAGCTTCAGACACCAGGTAATTTTATATTTCTTTTTCTTCTTTTTTTTTTTTCCTGTCTGTTTTTGTGCCCATGCATTTTGCTCTCATGTTGACCGAACCTAACATACAGTAATATAAGCTAACCAAGCCTTAAATTGGGTGCCATTTTATTGCTCCTGTGATATACAGAGGGGACTGTAACTGGAGACTGTGGTATGCCAAGAATAGTATATATAGATAATGTATATAATTTCTACTCATAAAACCCATACTTACCCATACTACTAAGCTGGATATTATAGCTCTGTTGCCTATGTTGTTGTAAATGTTTTCTGTACTTGCTTACAGGCAGTTTCTTTACTGTTTGAGACTGTCCTCCCAAGCAGAACAACAAAATGCCCCTAAATGACATCATGTTTACATTCTGTGGTGAAACCCTTCCCTGACCTTTACCACATGTTTATATCGTACCCATGATGATGAAGGTCCCCTAAACTTAGAGAAATAGCCCCACTTTAACCCAAATCATGATGCTTCCCTGACATTTAAGGGATAGTTTGAATTATTTGAAGTAGGACTGTATGAAATACAATCGACAGTCAATGCGTTACCTTTAGGGATGCAGCAGGAGTCCTGAAGCAGAGTAATGTACTCCTGTGGACAAAGTCAGCTCACCAAAAAAAATGGTTCTCCAATGAGAAACCATCTTCAAACAAGCCAAATATCGCTCTCTCCAAAACCAACCAAACTCCACTGGCAAAAACAATCATTTTAGCTTGCAGAACATTGGAGTCGCTGGTCTACCGCTGCCTCAGTCAGTTAGTTAGTTTGATTTACTTTGATTTACCAAAGTCACACAATAATACAAACAAACTAACAGATCCAGTTTAAGTCACTAAAATACCTTCTGTGTTGTGCCCCTCTCTGATCACCAAACTGTGCGTGTGCTGACCACCATCTACTGCAGCCTGGCTTCATAGTAAAAAAGTTTGCGTATTAGACTGACCTGCCTGCAGTCCAGACCCGTCTCCAAGTGAAAATGTGTGGTGCATTATGAAGAGAAAAATACGACAACAGAGACTTTGGACTATTGAGCACCTTAAGTCGTTTATCAAGCAAGAATGGTGAAGAATTTTGCTTTCAAAACTTGAACAGATAGTGTCCTCGGTTCCCAAATGCTGTTTGTACTGTATTCAGTTGAATATGGGTCGAAAGGTATTTGCAAATCGTTGCTTTTTTTTCTCTTTTCTTTTGCGAAGCGTCCTAACTTTTTTGGAATTGAGGTTTGTATTTTTCAAGAACCATAACTCCTCCTGTGCGCAGCCGTAAGTGGAGGCTGATGTATAAACAGATAAAGAATGACAACATAGTAAAACACAGTCGTGGTAATATAAAATATGTCTTCATTGGAGATTAAAAAAAATGTTACCATAATACTCCACAGTGGTCATTATGAACCTATGAGAGGAAACCTCACCTCATACAGTTTACTGAATTAAATGGTCACATCTGTAATTTCAAGACTGTATTTTTTTCTCTGGGTTTGTCTTACAGCATGTATGTACTGCAGCAGGAGGAAAAGTAAGCAACCTTGGAGTGAAGAGTCTTGAGACATATGTAACAAACAAGTTGCTCGGTCTCATCCGCAGCTTTTTGTTGTTGTTTTCTCTCTTTTAATTCAGACCTGGCCCGGGGGGAAGAATCTGCCGTGGGCGTGTTTGGCCAACTTAACCATCTCCAACTGATTCACAGGGCAATTAACCTTTCTTTTCACAGGGGTCAGAGACAACAAAACACACTACACGCATGGCCTATTGGAATACATTTATTACTTTGGCTCCATGCAATAAAACATTCTGTCAGGTTCATCTGTCAGGTTATTACAAAGCAATGATTATTAGCAGATTATGACCAACAGATAATGTGGTTAGATGTAGACAGTGAAGTGTTCCATGTATTTTACACTGTATTATTTTGTGTGCATTTTATCTAAACACCTCAATATTAAATTAAAGACAAATGGTAATTTAATGCAAAAACCCTTCCTGTAAATTGTCGAACCATTATACATAAAATAATCCTAAGCGCCTCGGCGGAGAGGAGTAAACCACCCTCAAAAAGGCTTTTCTGTAGGATCAATTGCTACGTTGCCAATAGCAACCATCTGCATTTCAAAACATCAGATGTTTCTTTGTAGAAATCGTGATCTATTTCTGTTTATTATTTTGCGAGTGCGCGGGCTGGAATTATTACATGTGGATTTCATGCTTGGCACGGACATCCCCCTCCCATGAATTTTACATTTGGAAAACAAATTTGCTGGTTGCAATAAATTAGGGAACCTGTTATTCAAACGGCTGCAATGTCAACACAGCAATCATGAGTTGTATAAAACGGTCTGACAGTATTTATTTAGTGTTATGAAGGTTAGAAAAAATCTCCAGAAACCACTCTTAATTACGTTAGATGTGCAAATACACACATTACAGTTGCAACATACGTCTGTTGACACATATCAAAACAGAAGTGAGATGTTCTCAGCAGGCTTTCATAACGCAGACAGAAGGGCTTGTAACAATAATACACTCACAGGACTTCACATGTAGAGACACACTGCCACAAAACACCACAAACTGTTTGTTTTTAGCGCAGCTAGCAGCATGGATGGCAGTCAGTCTGTCAGTCAGTCAGTCCACGACTTTGGTCCAGACTGAAATGTCTCAACAATTACTGGATGGATTGCCATGAAGAGACACAATTGCGGTTCCCAGATGATGAATCCAGCTGACTTTAGTGATCCTTTGAGTGTTCCTCTTGTGTCACTGTGACATTGAAGTATTTTGTTTTTATTGCAGTGTCTTACTTGTCGAGTATTAAATTGATTGCTGTGAAATTAGGTTCCCCAGCCCTGTTTTCTAGAAATTACATTTATGCACAGCTAATTTTCACCAGTAAATTCATTTCGAGGGAAACGCAATGCAGACCAAATTTCTTTTTATGTTATCGAGGAAATGTTGTTAATCCACAAACCTGGCAGGCTGCAGAAATGTTGATACTGACCATATCTGCAAAATGTTCACTGACAACATATTCCATATGTTTTCTGCTGAAATATGCAATTTTACCATACTCTATACAGGTGTATTGACTACAGCATTATTCAAGTAGGCAATGGCATCAGAAATATGATTTTTTTATTGACCTCTAATCTTTCCCTAATCTTAACCAAAGCAGTTTTGTTGCAGGACTCCTTGAACTTGAACCCTGGGCTGTGCTGTCACAGTCCTACACTTTGTTTGGCCGCCGTTAGTGTTGAGCAACATGTTAAACATCAGCTGATTGCCGACAAAGTGTCAGGAAAGGACACACACTTTTATTTTCAAGATCGCAAGAGCCTCTCTTTTACCAAACTAATGTGTTTATAATTGCTTGTTAACTCATCAGAAAACACACAAACTCGACAGAAAAGCAAAATAAAACTCTTAAAAACCATCTTGGTTAGCCTTTCTATTGTCCCAGTAATCACTAACTCTGATTTGGTAGAAATAAATCCTTAATTCACTAAATTAGATGTGAAAATAGTCTGGCTCTGCAGGCTGCACAAGTTCTCCAGCTCAGCGGGTGAGCAGTGTGCTGAGCAGCAGCTCTCACTCTGCAGACCATTAAATTAGATGAATAAAATGACCAAAATCCCCCCCAACAACCAATGAAATGTTAGCATGCTAATAAGCTTAAATTAAGATGGTGAACATTATACCTGATAAACATCAGCATGGTAGAAGATAATTAACAATTTTCAAGTTGTGGCACCTATGAGTGATTGGGAAAAACAAAACTGAATATTGTGAATGCTGTGTTCTTAAATATTAACAAGGAATTTTATTTTAATTTGTGGCTCAGTCTGTGTTAAATCAGTAACAGATTTGTAAGAAGTATGTGATGTTTTTCAAAGCATCCATGCATTTGAGGGTTAAATGGCTCAGCAAATACTTGATTAATAACATGTTATAATCCAAAATGACCTATTTTTCCTGCCTGAATTATTCCAAACATTAACTTTGCTTTCCCTCTGCAGAAGCTAAATGATCAGATTCTTCTCCTCGTCACAGCTCTCCTGAGTCCACATAAAGGGCAGACTTTCAAGTCAATGCTGCCACATCCATTCTGACTTTTCCTGTCTCCAAAATTAAAGGTTTCAATTAAGTTTGCTATTCCACCCTCCAGCAAGCTCCACAGCACAGATAGATGGGCATTAGGGACACACAGGTTTCCCCCATCTGTCATTTCAGGACTGCCAGGGCGTGCCCCCAAAACAATGTGGTCAGCCCCCCAACCCCCCAGAATGCAAAGAGGCCAAACTGCACGGCCAGCTGCACGAGTGGAGTCTGGAAAAACCATCTATGTGTAAGAATTTCAGATCACATGCCAGTTGTTGAATATATAGACGTAAGTAACATTCCACGAAAAAGCCAAAATGACCTTGGTGGAAAAATGATTTCCATATGACAGGTTCAGAAGCTGCTGCTATATGTTTTCTTTGACAGGGATTTAAAAAGCGGTTTTGAATGGTCACATATTCCACAGAAGTTTGTCCATGCCACAATTAAGGCTTGGTAAATTATATCTTATATGCTATTATAACCCCATCTTCTTCCTTTCCCCCACGTTTTTATTGTAAACAGCCTTAAATTCACACTAACCTCACCTCAGCGGGGCACCGAGTCTAAACTGCCTAAGCAGGTGGTCGAGGCCGGCTGTGTTTGACAGTCTCTGAGAAGATTTGAAGTCTGTCAATCAGCTCCAGCATCAATGTGAGGAATCCTCCGGCGGTAGTGATTGATTTGGAGGTCTATCTCATCTCAAGACCTCTGAGTGTTCTCTGCTCTTGGAGCCATGGGTTATAAACCGTCGCGAATCCCTTAAAATTGTTTTTCTCTCCGCCATCAGATAGAGGGAGACTGGGGTTTTGTTTGCCATTACATTTTAATAAGACAGATGAGAGGGAGAGGGGAGAGTGTTTTCGAGAGGAAAATAAATAATCAGAGACCTGGCTGACTCTGGGCCATATTGCGAATGAATCAATGGACTATTAGAGCCTGAAGCCAGGCATGAAAACGCATCTATCTCGAGCTAAGAGATATAGAGGTCAGAGATGACACTGGGAAGATGTGTGCTCCCGTCAGATCTGTGGCGATACTGTTGTCATGTCTCTTCTGGCAGAGTGGAGCTTTTGTTCTTAATGGTGCCATACGTCAATATGGACATAACTGTCAACCACCCACCACCGCCACGACCGGCCATGTTTCATCGCTATTGCATCACAGGGAAAATACATTCACAAGCATTTTGCTTGCATATCTGAATACGATGTGGCATTAACTCGGCTCTCTCTGCAGCGAGATGCAAATTTACATCATTCTCCTTCCTGTGTGGAGGATAAGGAGGAAGATGAAAATCTCCAGAGACTGCAGGATTGCAAAAAAAAAAACACAAAACAAACAAACCTGTAAGTGCTGGCTTACCGTATGTCATCAGATTCCAACTCTGTCTCGTAGAAAGTATGTTAATATACTGCTAAGTAGAACGGAGGTGGTTAGGGTCAACAGTGAGACTAATGAGTGGGTTCGCCTCCTAACAGGCTGACTACACTGACCATGGTTGCTGCAACACTTTGCTTCCACTATATTCAGTGGAACACCAGCAGTATTTAAGTGGTGCGTATGTGCCACGGCTCTACAACATAAAAGTAGTTCATTCCTTATTTATATTTTTATGCAAGGTCTGCAAGGCCCTTTAATTAGACTACCATGATACAGGAAATTACTCCAGTTTATTGGCAGTTTGGTTTTGTACTGATTGAATATTGTTTCCTGTCATTTGTGACCGTTCATAACAGCTGACAAGAGAGTCTGAGTAGCAGATTGAATGACAAGGAAATGGTAAAAGTACTGTAATTGCAAAAAAAAAGAAAAGATGAGCGATCAGATAACTCTTGGCATTTATTTTGCCAGTACTAGCTGGCAATTGCTTTGTAATCTTATCTCTTACCCAAACCATATTACGCTAACTCGATGAAAAAAAATTGAAGTTTTACAGCGCTGTGCTGGGTCCAAAAACTGAGGACATGCTCCTAAAAGGCAAGTGTAGCCTGTAAAAAAAAGGACATTTTGTAGCAAGTCCTGCATGTGTTTAGGTTTGGGCAACAAAAACACTTAGGGACAAGTAGAGGACAACTTGTGGTTCAATGTTAAACCTGCAATACTGAATTTCTTTGGCTGTTTGAAAAAATCTGAATACAGCACTCATAGCTGTGAAGAAGCAGCTGCTATTTACACATGCAACAGATAAACGGCAACATTAGCATTCATCTTGAGTCATGTAAGTCTAATCCTCACTTTCCTTACAGCTCTGTTTTAGGTTTCCATCAACTTCTTAAGGGACATGTCTGCTGAGTGCTCCACTATCTTTACAAGCTAGTTGCTAACTATGCCTGCGTGCTGTGTGGTGCTGGCCAGGTGGTATACGGTGTGTTTTAAGAGCTCTTGCCTGCTGCGACTGAAGCACACTCATAGCGGTGTGTCATTCAACATATTTCTAAGAAGAAAGCATACTTTATTAATCCCCAGGGGAAATAACTTTTTTTTTTTTATCACTCTGTAATTTTATACACACACAGGCCTGAAATACACACATCTCTCTGATGCATGTCTATAGGCCCTGCAAACAGGGCTTATAAACATGCATCAGAGAGATGACAGAGCGAGGGGGCTACACACACACATACATTACTGTATGTATACCAGTCCATGCTCTGTACTTTTGTTCAAGCTGGACTTGAACTAGTGACCCCGAGCTACTGCAGCATTTTGCAGTATCCCATTAGAAAAGGTTGATGGAAATGGCAAAATTTGAAAAATGCCATTAATTTCACAACAGTTTTTATACTCGCTTGAGATGTTTGGGTTTTTTTTCCGTCTTTTTCGCAGTATTAAATATTTAACCACATTACTTACACGAGTGGTTATCTTGATGAACAGCACAAACTATTTTCTTCCTGCAGTAGAATCTACCAGAACTACTGTTTTTCTTCTAGAAAGAAAATAGTTCCCACATTTTTATTTTTTTTTTTGGTGTATTGAGCACCACAAGCCGAGTGCCATCTAGTTCCATTTTATCGGAGAGAGAGCAGACATCTCTACGGTCGATGTCTCCAAAACAACTGAAATGAAATGTGTGTTTAATTGCTCTCTGGCTCTATGAAAACATTTAGTCATGTTGACAAAAAATGTAATACGGGTGGCATTACATTTCTCTAAAAATGCATTTGCTGGTTTGGATTACTCATACTCTAACTCATTGGATGTACACTGTGGGTATAAGCCTGCCATTGGCTGCTTGTGTCAGCATCCGCTATCTGCGTATTACCGCTTTCAAAATCCTGGCTGCTTTAGTATTAGTATTATTATTATAATTACATGCTGAAATGGTAGTTTACCACCTGGGGTGTTAATGGTATGACCATAGACAAGCTAGCAGCTGTAAGTTTTTCTTTTGTGGGGATTTAGCCATTTTAATGGCAGGGCTCGACTCTCCACATGCAAGTATTCCACCAAAACAAGTCTCCTTTGATGCTATTTTGCAGGGGCAATGCCAATGCATCCCAGGCTTTGCACCACCCAAAATGATAATGTGTGGAGCCAGATCTTCACTTATAGTGCTGTGGAGTTAAGTCTGGCAGTGTGAGACTGTATTACTGGTACATAAGTGTTATTTCTAGGAGACAAGGCTGAAGATTCAAGCATGTGCACTCATTGTGACTCGATCACATGTCAGCACAGAGTCAGAGATGGAAGGTTGCTCAGATCTTCAAATGCTTTTGACAGATGCCACACATTAGTACCATTCATTACCATTAATCATCACTGTGTCACCAGTAATTACTCCATTTAAAGCGACCAGCCCTGGTCAGCCCACTAATGAAGGTTAATGTGCTCGGCTGCCATCATTCTTCTGTCTGCGTTACGCCAACAATCACAATCTCCATCAACAACACAATGAGCTCTCAAGCATCTCACTGTAGCTACGCCATTATTGTGCCGCTGCTGTCTTTCATCTCAGGCAACAATGAGTGGCACACAATGCTGCTGCCACCTTTTCTATATTGCATTACTACAGTATTGCCTAGTGACCAAGACACAAAGGAACACATCTGTGTGGAATGTAAAGGCTCCAGAGAGGATTTTCTGTTGAAATCAATAAGTTTTTTTTCTACATTTCACTCCTATTATAACAACAATCTGTAAATTAATCCTGTTGTGAGACACTAATGACAGGTTAATGATGTTTAAACCTACTTCAAAGGTAATTTGAGATGTAATAGAGCTGTTAGTTAGCATGTGTATATGGGCTAGTTAGCTAGCTTTTTAACATATATAGTGATTTAATGTGAGAGACATCGTTTGCATTTTTGTTTTGTTCCAAGTACCTCAACAGCATATTTTATTTACACTTGTCCTTACAGTTGTTTCATATGTGGATAAAATCTAGACGCACTTAGTACACTTTCATTTACACTTTGCCACATTAAAGTGCAGTAGATGGTTAATTTTTAAAAAGGGGACTGGCACAGTGGGAGGGTTCGAGTTAATAACTCCCATGGGGTGTATTTTCAGCAGCACAGACGCTACTGAATGATCATAGAAATATTACAGGAATACTACAGGCAGCAGTGTGTCTCTGATCCTTTTGCTCCTCTGCAACTACCCACTTTCACTTTGATCATGACGATAATGCTACCCTATAGGGTATAGAGGCCACAATGTAATACAGAACTGATTATTTATAGTATAGTTTAGAGAATATTATAGATCCAAGGCGAAACTGAAGGGCGGGACGGAGAAAAAGGCGCAATTACAAATCCGTCTACTACTTCAGCACCATGGACAGCTCCAGGATTTTATCAATACGCGGCACAGTTAGGTGACTGATATTTCAGAGTCATGGTCGGGGTCGTAGATTCTA
>JAJHUR010122330.1:5262-30198 GCA_027495735.1 Lutjanus campechanus | reverse complement strand
AAGTGTCTGATCGTTGATAGCTTTGACCGTTCATGTGTAACCCTGAGTCACTTGGACTCCCTGAGAAATGAGTCCACTTTGATTCATCCTGTGTTCAAGTTACAGCACCGCAGTGTGCGGGAAAAGTGCTAAATGGAGCACGTGGACGGGGGAGGCCAAAGCCGTCAACGGTCAGACAGTTTCTGCGACAAGCTGCTCTGATTTTGCAGAGCTGTGTCTCCCGTCAAGAAACAGCAGCAGCAGCGCCTTCCGCTGTCTGTGCAGAAAAGTGGAAAAGCTTACAGCACCTGGTATTCCCAGGCGGTCTCCCATCCAAGTACTAACCAGGCCCGACCCTGCTTAGCTTCCGAGATCGGACGAGATCGGGCGTGTTCAGGGTGGTATGGCCGTAAGCAACAACATAATCAACTAGTACAGTATTTATACATGTTTATTATCACTGTCAAGAACACTTATGTTGGATGCACACACGCTGTAGCAACTAAACTAAAAGACGTTACGTTTGGGCAAAGCGGGATTCGAACCGCCTTGATAATGAAAGTCTTCCTGACGTTTCTGCAGCAGGCTGTCGATGGGAAAAAGCAGGAAACAGCTTATCGAGTCTCCTGTTGTTTGCTCTGTAGGCGCTGATAAGACGCTGCTGTGAAGTACTTTACAGCAGAGAAAGAGTGACTTTATCCTCTTAAATGAGACAGTAATGTTAAAGTTCGCTATTTAGCTGCAGTTTGGAGTCAGAGGGAAAAAAGCACTGGACAGCGCCCGTGGTTCGATCCCGTGGAGGGATGGAGGACAGCGAAATCTGCAGGAGATTTGATGTTCGAAGTAACCACTGAGCTACACCAGTGCGAAGACAATCTGTGAGAAACTGTGTATATATACACGAGTTCTCCGGAAGAAACGCGCACAGATCCTCATGCATTAAAGCAGGCTGCATACATCCTGGGAGAAGTGTACTTTTAGGTTAGATTGATGTGTTTTTTGGAACAGTTTTCTGTTTTTCAGGTTGTTAAATGACAAAGAGTGCATGCACCATTTTTAGTGTGTTTTCCATTTCTTAGTAAAAAGTAATTTGAGTAAAAAGTCTAATATTTCCTTCTGAAACTTGGTGGAGTAGTGTACGTATATGGAGGCGGGAGGTCAAAGGTGTGA
Source organism: Lutjanus campechanus (assembly GCA_027495735.1). NCBI lineage: Eukaryota > Metazoa > Chordata > Actinopteri > Lutjaniformes > Lutjanidae > Lutjanus > Lutjanus campechanus. The sequence goes on along the minus strand of JAJHUR010122330.1, from coordinate 29,049 downwards.
AAGGTGAAAGAACGAGCTGCGTCTCCAGTGAAGAAGAAGCAGCAGCAGCGCCCTCTGCTGTCTGTGCAGAGGAGTGTCTGTCCAGTGAACTTTTTGTCCCTCTGGTGTAACCTGCTGTCTTTCCTTGTGTCCCAAGATGCTAATAAACAACACAATTACATGGATTATCACAGTAATCTGTGAATCAAGTTCTCAGAATTTGTACCACCGTGTCCAGTTCGGGGCATAACAGTACAAATATACTAATGTTTCTGTGTACATAAATGCACTCAAAATACTGACAATGATGATGATGAACATGTATAAATACTGTATTAGTCCACTATGCTTTCGCTTACGGCCATACCACCCTGAACACGCCCGATCTCGTCCGATCTCGGAAGCTAAGCAGGGTCGGGCCTGGTTAGTACTTGGATGGGAGACCGCCTGGGAATACCAGGTGCTGTAAGCTTTTTCACTTCCCCGCACAGACAGCGGGGGAGGGGCGGCGGCGGCGGCGACCGTGCAGCCTGCGGCTCGTTAGGCAAAGTTTCTGATCGTTGACAGCTTTGACCGTTCATGTGTAACCCTGAGTCACTTGGACTCCCTGAGAAATGAGTCCACTTTGATTCAGCCTGTGTTCAAGTTACAGCACCGCAGTGTGCGGGAAAAGTGCTAAATGGAGCACGTGGACGGGGGAGGCCAAAGCCGTCAACGATCAGACAGTTTCTGCGACAAGCTGCTCTGATTTTGCAGAGCTGTGTCTCCCGTCAAGAAACAACAGCAGCAGCAGCGCCTTCCGCTGTCTGTGCAGAAAAGTGGAAAAAGCTTACAGCACCTGGTATTCCCAGGCGGTCTCCCATCCAAGTACTAACCAGGCCCGACCCTGCTTAGCTTCCGAGATCGGACGAGATCGGGCGTGTTCAGGGTGGTATGGCCGTAAGCCACAGCTGCAGGGACCAAAACCCTATTTATAAGTGTCCATCACCAATCGCCGCAAAGGTTTGTGCACATTTGCGTACATGGAGATGTGTGCATATTTCGAGTCCTCCAGCCGTGCAGTCAGCGGCTCGCGGCAAAGTATCTGATTGTTGACAGCTTTTACCTCCTGTCTCAGTACACTCCATTTAGCTGAAAACACTGCAATGAATATTGTTTTGAGCCTTTTCATTCGCACTGTGGAGTCAACGGGGCTTAACAATGAGGAGGATTCCCCACGTGTCCGAGGCAAGTCAAACGCCAAAATAATTTAGATGGATAAATAACACTACAGGCTGGATGATAAACATGTAGTATATCACAATATCGACTTAAAAATATGTACTTGTTTTCATAAAATGTTATTTTGGGTTGAATTGTCCCTTTCACACAGATCAGTGGTGTTCCTAAAACTGAATGACCAAAAGATTTCACTTATTGCAACATGTACAACTGATTTTTCCTTTCTCAGATCATTCATACTCATCTTTCATTGCCATCTCCAACCTAAAATAAAGATTCAATGGAGCCTCAAAGTCCAAATCTGCCTTTAGAATGATGCATTCAGGTGCTGTCAGACATATTGTGTGTTTCTTATCCTGCTTTTTATAGTCAAATTTGGAGATTTTTTCCTATCACAACATTTGTATTTTATACATTTTTTACTTATATTATTATATCATTTAGATAATTCTTAATTACTGTCTTTTCTGGAGCTTAAGTTTTTTTATGATTGGATGACCTTAAGCGTAAATCGGTGACTTCTGATATCGGGCAATATTAAAGAAAAACTGACTTGACTTTTACAACATAGTAACTAAAACATTATAAAAATGGAAGCATTAAGTGACATTATCAATATAAGCCCATAGTTCCCACAATAAAGGGGATAATTTAACAACATTGGAAATTTAAATCAGCAGAAAAATAAATCTCATTTCTGCTGCACCGGATCATATTCATTTTTCAGATTTCCCTTTTATCTTTGCTTCATTTTTTCAAAATCTGTTCTTGTTTTTTTGTTTTCAAATTTGTCGTTTCCAACACTTTCAGATTATATTCTCTTTTTTTTAATTTCTCTTTTTTATTTTCTGTTTTCACTCCCACTTATGTTCTCGTGTCTGTCAGTCGGCACAGCTCAGAGTCCTGATGTTCTCTTCCCATGGGAAACATCTGCAGACCCTAAAAAAGCTTAACAAGCCAACACCCAGACCTCATAACAGAGCTGCTGCTGAGCTCAGAAGATTAAAGACCTGATTAGAGGCTGAAGGAGGATTTTTAATGTGATAATCTCTCATATGAAGGTTTTGTTTCAAACAGAGGTTGAGAAGCTGGAGAAACACTTATATGCATAAATGTATCTATCTTTGCATGCACTTAATGTTACCAAAGCGCAACATGCAGATGAACAAATCAAATTAAAGCACATGTGAGTTTTTCCATGTCATTATGGCTCATAACACATTAAAAAAGTATCGATGACTTGTTCGGTCATGCATAAGAAGGTTTCCTGTGAAGGGTTGTCTGTGTATTATGTTTCAACATTGTGCATTTTGGGTTGTTTATCTGAAAACTGCAAATTCTCATATCATATTGTATGAAAATCAAAGGCCCCCATTTTATAAACAGTTTTCATTTCATTTATTTGCTCCAAATTGTCTCTAAATTTACACACACTTTGTGGCAAATTGTTGCATTTGTTTTTGTACATAGGTTTAAGTTTAGTGTGAGATTTGTCTTGTTACAAATGATATGCATCTTTTTCTGTATTTAGAACAAATTATGGTTTGGTTGGCTAATATTTACATGAGATTAAATAGGTTTATGTGGCTGATGACAGGAGATGGGAAACCTGATGGGATTACATTAAGACTCAAAAATAGTTTAATGATGATGGGTAGGCCTATTGCTGTGTTGTTTAAATGTGTGTAAATGTGAAATAAATGGTGTAAGGAGAAACCAAATCTTCAGATTTTAACATACATTTTAGCTCAAAGTTAAAAGAACTCTTGGTATTGTTAAGTTTTAAAGTTGGTCTACAAGGTGTTTTGTCTTTGTAGTCCAATTAAAAATAAATAAATTGCATTAAAGGCAAGATGAAGGTACATTTGCAAGATTAACAGCTTTAAAGATTATCAAGTGTTGATAAGTTTCTTTCTTAAGTTTGTAAATTTACTCTCATTAATATGGATTTTTCAAATTGTTCTCAAAATGTTCAGTCTCATTACTCCAACTAACTAGATTACATAGTGAGCCAAAGTATTAAATCAAATTGAAAGTATTAAAATTGAATGAAACATTTTTTTTTATTAAATCAATTTTCAGATCAAGGATTACAAAGGTGCTTTGTTTCTTCCTGTTCTTTTGTATGTAATCTTTGTATTCGTATGTAAACCAATTAAGTAGACAAGGAAAAAAAACGTTGCATTGTTTTACACATTTAAATTCATGAGTTTACAGGTCAGACAAAGGAAATTTAATCAGCACTTTACTTTTTCAAATCTGGACCATTCTGAAAAAGCAATTGATCTGGTGTAGTGCATTTACATTGTACACACAAAATTACAGACTTAAAAAAAAGTAGTACAAGGTAGCCAAAAAAGACACGTAGTTACAGTAATTTAAGTGGTTGTAATCAGTTACTTCGATCCCTGTTCATCTAAACCATTTAGGGAGGAAAGACCAGACACGATGGTACATGTTTTGGACTATTCACAATGCAGTGTTGTTTGTGAAATGACACATATTTCATTGAATTCACTCATTATTTGTGAACCTTAGGAACATCACTCTTACGCAGGTTTGTGAGGGCAAAGTTCTTCCACCAACCAATGACTCGCTCCACATGGATCCTGACACGAGAAAGATGTGAAGATGAGATGATGATTATTTCTACACTGCTTGTTATTTTTGTAAGCAGCCATTCAAATATCACTTAGATAAGTCCTGAGGAAAACCTCAATTGTTCAAAGTCTGGGTTTTGCAGCTCCTCTTTTAGCTTTTCATTTTCAGCCTGTACTGTGTCAAACTCCTGCCGCAGGTCTGCATATTAATCCTGAGGCCGACTGTGTCTCTGGTTCAGAATGTCATATTCTCTTCTTGGAACTGGGATGTCCTCTTCAGCCTTAGTGCAGAATACTATGTAAAGGATCAACATATCTAGCAACCAAGGCAGACATAAGTTTACAATGAATCAGTTAATTTTAAGACAAGAATTTATTCATACTTATTCATACCAGGACAGTGATCCACGCTGCGTTCTTGTTCTGGAGTAGCTGAAGGAGCAGGTGGATTTGATGGAGAGGTTAACATCTCATCTCTCCTTTACCCGTGGTACCTAAAAAATTAAAGTAATAAAGTAATGAAAGTAAGAAAGTAATGTACAATTAGACTGATCAGTATCTGAAAGCAAGCAGCTGTATGAACCAAAGCATGTTGACTGCTGCACCAATAGCGCAAGAAGAAGCACTACCACATGCTGTCAGACTCTTTTAACACCGACATGACTAAATGCAGCAATGTTATGTGACTGTTACATCACTAATTTATTATTAATTATTTTATTATTTATTATGATTAGGACTATTCTCTGTTTCAGGGTGCATGTCATGCTTACCAGTATTTTTTATATATATTGCATTACCATATGAAATAATATATCCTCATATACGCTTTTTAACACATACTGTTAAGCCTTCATATCTTTAATGTGCAATTACCTTATGCAATATTTTATATATTTATATTTTCTACTAATAAATCAATCCTCTTTACAATATGTATTTTTCAAACTGTGAATCATCACTGTGACATTTTTACTGCTTACATATATATTCCAATAGTGGAATATCGATTCTGACAACCGGACACGCAACAACCATACATTCTGGTGCTGGTAAAACGTCTAATTAAATGTTTGCAGCTTGCTAACTCGTCTGAATGACCATATGACTAGTTGAGAACACTATTACCGTTGCCAAACTGCGCGCGCATCCTTTTGATGACCGTAAAGGGATCTATAACCCATATTTCCCACGGTCAATGAAGGCAGCATCAGCACTCTTGTGGGATTGGAGGAGAATGAGAGGGGGGCGTGGTTAACACGCTGGTAACCCGACACCCGCTCCACGCGCTGCTCGGCTCGTGTGTTCACTGTAAACTTTGTGCACGAGCTCGTTTTCCCTCAGTCTGTCAGTGAGCGGGGGACCGTTGGACCGCTGGAGCTGTAGAGGAACGGAGCTAATTGATCATGTCTGATTAACGGTTTAAATTCATTAGTGTGGAGAAGCGATAGATCATTTAAAACGTGCTGGAGAGATGGAGGCTGTGAGTAAGTGGAGCCCGCAACAAGTGGTGGACTGGATGAAAGGTAAGAGCTGCCAAATAGTGAGACTGATGTTGACTCTCGGGTCACTGCTGAGGGACGTTAGCTACCTAACGGTCGTCAGTTTGGTGTTTTGGGTCAGGATGAAATAAAGTTCACCGACTACTGGAAGGTTTGACGTTGTTACAGAAAATGTGTAGTTTTGAAGTTATTTCTTAGCTGCGAAATCACATAATTCACCTACTTAACCCAGCAAATCACAAGTAATAGTCCTAATAAGCTCTTAATTCAATTTCTAAGCTATTACAAGCTAAGCTATTTTGACCGTGGGAAATTAACGTTACAAGTGTATACATGCCATATTGCTATATGATATAACATTAGTATGAAAGTATGGTGTTATGGAAGTTAACAGTCCAGCATTTAGCGGTTGGTGACAGGCCTGCAACTAACGATTATATTCCTTATCGATTAATCTAATGATTATTTTCACGATTAATAGATTAATGGCTTAGTCTATAATGTCAAAAAATAGTGAAAAATGCTCATCATAATTTCCTAGAACACACAGTGATTAGAGGTGCAACAATTAATTTGTTATTCATCAATTAGTAAATTAATCAGCAACTATTTTTATAACCAGTTAATTAGTTTAGGTAGTTTTTTAAGAAAACAAGTCAAAATGATTCTGATTCTGATTCTAGCTTTTTAAATGTGAATATTTTCTGTTTTCCTAACTTCATGACAGTAAACTGAAATTCTGTTGTGTTGTGCATAAAACAAGACATTTGAGGAGGTCATCTTGGGGTTTGGAAAACACTGATCAACTTTCTTCACTATTTTCTGACATTTTAAAACAAACAATTGACCATTTGAGAAAATAATTAAGTGATTAATCAACTATAAAAGTAATTGATAGTGGCGGTCCTGAGAGTGACATCTTGAAATTGCTTCTTTTTAGAGCTGCAACAATTAATCGAATAGTTGTCAACTGTTAAATTAATCGCCTACTATTTTCAGTCAGTTTCAATTAGGGCTGCAACCAACAGTTATTTTCATTAGCCTATCAATGAATCTGTTAATTATTTTCTCGATTAAAAGATTAGTTGTTTGGTCTATAAAATGTCAGAAAATCTTGAAAAATGTTGATCAGTGTTTCCCAAAGCCCAAGGTGACGTCCACAAATGCCTTATTTTGTCCACAAACCAAAGATATTCAGTTTACTATCAGAGAGGACCAGAGAATCCAGATAATATTCACATTTGGGAAGCTGAAATGAGAGAATTTGGACTTTTAACTAAAAAATGACTCAAAACAATTGATTCTCAACAGCTTTGAAGATTAATTTAGTAGTAGATTAATAATAGGTTAATTGCAGTTACAGCTCTACTTTCTATACTCCCTTAAGGACAGTAAACTGAATAATATATTTATTAACTGAGACAAAGACTGACAGCTTAAGGAATGTGATGAAAATAATAGTTAGTTGCAGCCCGAGACATTTTTGTTTGATAAATGGCTGAAATGATTGATCGATTCTTAAAATAGTTGACAATTGATTTCTTTCAGTCGACTTTTTGTTGCAGCTCTAGGTGACATATTAGAGATCTTTGGGGTTTTACTGTGATGTATTTGAACAGTTTTACTTAAATTAGGGAATTAGACTTTTTAGTCTTTCTCAGTTGATTGTGGTCCAGTTGAGGTTTGTTGTCCAGTGTTAGTCTCTGTATTGACATTGCTGTCAATCCATGTTGACCTTAAAGAAGGTTGTGTTTTGAATTGTACCTTTATGGTGGATCCAGGGCTGCTTTCCCCTTAAAATTTCTAGAGCTGATACTGTACCTGAGTTTTGGTACTTTGAGAAGTTTAAACATAATAATAATAGGCATAAATTCTAGTTTAAATCAGGAACAATAAAAGAGTAAGATGACAAATCAGACATTCAGTAGCAGCTTTCGGTACTTTACAGTTTTTACTATATGTAATGATGGTCCAGGTTAATTAGGCCTTCGTGCGTGTGTGTGTGTGTTGGCTCAGTAACAGGCTGTTACCTTGTTTACTCCTTTTACTGTCATATTTCTGCCATCAGTGCAGCTGCATAAGTGATGAGAAAAAACTTGTTGAGTAGCAGCTAGATGGGACACACACACACACTCACACTCATTACAGTGTCATTGAGCAATAAACAGGCCCGACCAGTTAACAGATGACCCATAAAGTGATAATCAGGCCATAATTGTGGTTTGATAACGACCTGCTTTTAATTAGCAGGAGGTTTGAACAAGAAGCTGCAGGAGGAGAATCATTTCTGTTGTAGTGTGTTTGAAGTCACAGTTTGTGTTTCTTATGTGATAACCGTTTTTGTATTTCAATATTTAAGGTTGTTGTATTCATGATGCCGCTCAGTTGAGAATCTGATGCATTAGTTGAGGTTTTTGTGCACATTGTGCAATATTTTGAGCACCCTGGAGTGATGAAAGCTCAAAACAACAAAACAGTCCTTTTTTTTAAATAAAAAAAAGTAAATGATGGTGGTTGGAGCTTAAGCTTATAGTTCAAGACTATTTTCAGTAGCAAATAACAGTGAGCACGGTCAGTCTGCATGTGTTCTGGAAAGTGTCTTGGATAATGAATTATATAGATATAGGGGACATTTTGCAAAACATGTTGCCTTTACTTGATGCTCCAAAGATGTCAGTCAGAAATGTTAGCACCTTACTTGTCCTTCTGGTTCCTTGTTTGGTTTTTTCAAGTTATGGGGAAAAGATTTTGCAGAAAAAAAGTGTTTATACTCAAAATAAGATATTTATAAATAGGGGTTTGGTCTTGATAGTGTCACTCAGGTGTCACAGGTAAGTTTTCAAATGATATCAACGCTCTTCTATTTTTTCACATACCTTAAATCTGAGGCTTTCTTTTGGCTGCAGGCAAATCAGATTTGTTTCTCAAATTAGATCTTTAAGACAGACTGTCTGTGCTGTCATTTGCAAGTGATAAGATTAGATTTGTGTGTCCAGACATCACCAACCTATCTCCGTGGGTTTCTGTTCTAACAACGTACCCATCAGTAGCTGCGTTCGCTGGTGAACAGAACTTTTCTGCCGCACCAGACAAACTCTGCGACGTCCTCTGAACCGCTCTGCTTGTAGCGGCGTGGATTCTGCTCAGCTGCTCTGATGCACCTCTGACACTTCGGATTTGACATTGTTGTGTTGTGAGTGATGCAAAAGACCCTTTAAAATTCATTGCGAGTGGCCAGACTGAGACACATCTTTAGAAATCTGATTGGAATAGCAAAAATCTTATTTTATGGGGTTTCTCTGCCATCTGGACTTAATAAAATCAATCCAGATATGCCAAAAATTGGATTTGGGCTGGCAGTCTGAACAAGGACTAAGTGTCTCGTTGTGGAGCTCTGACAGTCAGCGGTTGTCTCTGCAGCTTCGGCCCCTCTTTTGTACGAGTTGAATTTACTGTTGTGAAAAAATGAGCATCCATTCAGCCTCCGACGGCACATAAACACAAAACACACAGCCCGATACACATGTCATTCAGCAGCAGAGACAAAGCGGAGCTGAGTGTTGTTGGCGGTCAGTAAAGACCCAGACAATCCCAGCTCTTGACAAAGGTCGGCCTCCTGCCGTGTGGGGGGTCAGGAGGTCGGCGCCCGCGACTGTTTAACCACATGTGTGTCAGACTTTTGTTCTGCATGAAAAGAGTCAGAAACACACAGGGGTCAGTCACATGACCTGGATGGCTCCATTAAGCCCGTTCTGTCCATGTGTTCCCTGAGCAGACACATGTCCTCATGTTGAATTTTGAATGTTATTCTATCTATATATCTTTATCATAGAAACTAAAGTTATCAATGACCCAGATCTTGTTCCTGTCACGTTTGTAGTGTAACCACAGAGCAGATCGCTGCCTCTGGCCACAGGCTGTCAGGGTGTGTGTGGTGTGTATCCGTGTGTCTGATTGCTCACATCATACAACTCAAGCAACAGGTTCTTTTCATGGTGGGAGGTTCAGGCGGTCTAGTTAAAATGCTTCTGTTTGATCTGGTGTTGGTTCCCACCGGCTGGCGGTCACCGAGCCGCTGCAGCTGACCACAAACACCACAAACACTTGAGCCAGGATCCTGGAATAATCCTGGAATATCACAGAAGCTGTGCTCCTGCAGAAGGACAGTCTGGGAATTCCATGAATTCTTTAGGGGAAGTCAGGGAATATAGGTCAACTTCATAATTACTAATTTAACTAACTTTTACTGCTATTATTAATATGTATCCACAGTTAATAATCAGGAATATCTACAGTTGTGAAACATTATGGATCAGATTTATAAGAACTGTATCCATATTCAGGATGTCTGCATGTCCTTTTGTTTTTCATCTCATGACTGAAACAGTGCTGTAGTTCTCTTTCAGTTTTAAAGAAAATGAATTGCATATTGATAATTGAATTGTTTCTGCAATTTTTCTAGTAAGAATGTCAGACATTTACTGTGCTGAGGTGCTGTGGATACTTCAGCCACTTAATTTTTAACATTTTTGCTTGAAATATTCTCCTGATCATCACCCCTTTTCGTAATAGTTCCTGATTGGAGCCACAATTGTTGTGTTTTTAAACCATTCATTTTCAGACTCTTTATTTGAACTCTGCTTACTGTCTTCCCATCACAGTTGAGCTCGAAACTAACGATGGATTTTTTAACACTAGCAGAATATATTATATATATGGTCAAAGAATAAAGAGAACTAAGAGTCTGACAGAGCACTCAGTGTCAGCTTTTGAATCTTGGCAGTTTTCAATGTTTTGGACTCATTTCAGTCCAAACCCAAATAAAGCTTGATGATGTGAACCAACAGACCAACAGTCCTCCGTGTAGCTCTCACATCAGTGTCTCCCTGTGTTCGCGGAGCAAACTGATCAGACAGCTGTAGCTCAGAGGTAAACACATACGTGTCAGCGTGTTCAGACAAATCCACATACTTCTCTGCTCGTCTGGCAGGTGCAGTGATGTCAGGCTGGTTCGAGCTGTTAGGAATAAATCATGAGCGTGAATACCTCTGCCTGTACGGCCACGACTGAAATACTGATTCAGTATTAAACTAGTTTTGGTTTTGAAATACCTATGTGTTATTTGATTATATTATGTCATCATCATATTATAATTTAAAGGAGAAATCAGTAATATATTTACTGCAAGTTGAAATACTCGCTTCTGTGACAACAACACTACAGCTGCAGTGTCGTCCTTTGACATTTTCTTTTCCAGCCTGTAACTGGTGTTGAAATTGTAATTGCATTACTTTCATAATAAATTGCTGCCTGAATGAATAGTTTAGCTTTTTAGGAAAGAGATGAAATAAGTTTGTAATTTACCACAGCTGCAAGGTGCTGAAAAGGCTGAAAATGCACCTTTAAAAATTATTTTTAAAAGTGTCTGGATTTCACTTTTGAAAAAGTATAGGAACCCTGCTCTCTGCAGTTATCTCAATTAATCGATTAGGAGATTGATAGAAAAATAATGAGTATCTATCTTGGTGATTCAATAATCTTTAAGGTAGTTTTTCAGGCAAATACGTCAAATATTCCCTGGTTCTAGTTTCTCAGTTGTGAGGATTTGTGATAATAAACCAAATATCTTCAGACTGTTGGTCTTACAAAACAAGCATTTTGATGTCTCTTTATAGATCAAACAATTAATTGATTAATTAAGAAAAATGGAACAAAAGTGTTTCTTATTTTACTCAAGTTCAGCAGTCCGGTGTTAAATCTTTGTTTGGGAAACTCTTGATGCGTCATAAACATGAATGTGTATGATTGTTCATAAGTTTAATTAACACCAAAAACAAACCTCTTATTCCTTATGTCCACAGATTTCCATCCAATCTCAGTACATTTCTTTATCTTTATGAGGAATTTTGCTATCAGACAACTGACACGCTGTGTGATTTAATACCTCTCAAACCCCCGATCATATAAAACTGTCTTCACCTCTAACAGGATCTTAATTTGCACCCCATGAAAAGCCGACAGTTTGGAAGTACAGAGTTTGTAAAAATCTGATTGTTATCATGTACTTTGACTCTTTGACCCTCCTGTTCCTCTTCGCCAAAACAAACTTGTTTTATCTTTGAAAATGGTGAACGCTGGACAGCAGCCAAAACTCTGCATCATTGTGCTTTCAGTTTGAAGAATTTCATCCAACAAAGACCTTCCTGCCTGTCTTTTTTTATTTTTGACATGAAGGAAGGAAGGTCACAGGTCTGCGAGACTGAGAAGCATATTTTAATAACAGTTATTGAACAATGTGCATTCATTTATCCTTACAGAAGCCCACACAGCTGTAAATATCTCTTATCTCTAATCTGGTTTTATCACTGAACCCTCCCATCATAAACTGTCAAACCTGTTACCGTACAGTCACAGTTTCACCACAAATATCTTCATTTTAAATCCAAACAAGAGCAGTTTGACGGGTGATTGCACCTCCAGTTGGTTTCTTTGGTCGAGTAGTTGAAGTGGAAAATTTGACTTTGTTTGTGTTTTGTATTTGGATCATTCTGTTTCACACTGACCAGTCTGAGGACAGCCAGAGCCGAGAAAAGAGGCAGTTTACTGCACAGAGTTGGTTCCTCTGCTCAGGGCTGAAAAAAAAAGATGATTGAAATGTTTTAGTGTCAGATTTACAGTATGAAACCACGTCTTTTTTTAGACCCACAGGATGCAACATCCAATCAAAAATCAGTCACATCAAAAATCTCAATAATTGATATCAAAATCCATAAAGTGAGACAATGTATCTGAGCACTGACACACAATAATTTTTCACTATTAATCCCAATACGACAATATTCTGAATCTGATACCCGTCATGTAAACATCATATCCTGTTTGGATATTCTGAAAGTGACAATGGCCCTTGAACAGATCAGCAAACAAATAGAAAACGAAGCCTGCTCCCCAGTCTGCACCTGTCTCACTACAGGACTCACCTGAGTGAAGGTAGACAGGTGTGATATTTTAACTCATCAGCTGGATTGAATCCAACATCTCATCCTGTAAAACGAGATTACAGAAACTGTCTGGCTTTGTCCTGATGAGGAGGATCCGAGGCGCACGTGATGAGGTTCCCATCAGAACCAGAAAGTGAATGTCGGTTGTTTGATCAGTGGGAGGAGAACCTGTGTCACCTGAGAACGTCGTCACCGTGGCATGATGTAGTCCAGCAGGCAGAGCAACGCACTAGTGTTGGACAAGTTACTTTCAAAATGTATTACATATTACTAGTTACATGCATTTGAAAGTAACGTTACTTTATAGTATTACTGCCTGTGTAGAGTAATGCATTACATGACTTCTACCCAGATCAGACCTCTACCCAGTGTCCTCTGCAGCTCACCTGCATCGCACCACCGTGACCGTGATCTGAAATGTTTATTTACGCTTCAAGTATGAAGCGTAAAGTGTGCTGCTCTCTGGCTCTCTGCTCCGTTTTGTACTGTAGGTTAAAATACTTTATTGTAGCGAGCAGCGATGGCCCACATTTCCCATAATGCCTATAGTGCTGCTTAAGTGGTTCCTTAAGTTTGCAGTTTTATGTTCCAAAATGCAAATGTTTCCTTTTTGTTAGGCAGTCTGTTCAGAACAGGGTGGTTTATGTTGGTACTTGTCATTTTTGTGCCGGTTTATAGTTTGAATCATTAGTGAGGTGGCTGTTATATTTCTTGACACCAGCTGTATTAAGTTCAGTCCATTTCACACTACATTATTTGGACTGCAGTACTTATTTCTGGATATGCAATTCCAACATATTGCTCCTTTAAGGCTCACTTACTAGTCTTTTCCAGAGCTTTCACCCATGTCTAACGTTCTTCCTCAGCAGATGGAGAAAGTTTGAGTTACGATTATTTTTATCAGCTGAGTCAAGCTCAACCAGAGATGTTTATAACACAGGATTGCATAAAGGAATTGAATTTGCAAAGCTGGAAAGTTATCAAGATAATTTGAGTACTGCTGGTATCTTTCGTGCTAGTTGTTCAGTTGTTCAGTTTTGTCTTTCCAGGATGTTTGCAAGGAAAACAGAGTGAGGTTACTGTGAAGTGATGAGAGGTTATCAAATGACTCACCATAAACCGTCATTACATTCATCGCACCACTTTTAAACCATAATTACTCCCATGAAAATGGACTGTAAGGTGATTTCCATCAAAGCGTCCACCAGCTGGCTTATAGATTTGTTTGTTTCCTCGCTGTTGGTCTCCCACCCAGCGTTTCTCTTATCAGTGAAACTGAGGTCACTGAGGGAGCGCGGTGAATCAGAGGAAACATCCAGATTTTCTTCGCTGAGCGCCTCTTCCTGCTCTCTTTTTTTCTCCCCCATTTGTGAGCAACATTAAAGTCGTTCAGGAGTGAGAAGGTCCAGAGCCACATTTACACAGGACTGATAGATACAGTAACAGTCAACAGTCATACTGATTCTCTATGATACAAAAATATGATGCAATTTTTTATGTTCTGTTTTTGTAATCAAACCGGTGTCCCACTATCAAACTAAATTCTAGACCCTAAAATGGTGTCTTCAAAAGACTTATTTTGTTGGAAAACAAACAAAAAACTAAATATATTACTAAATTCTAATGATATAAACATGGAATTATATGCTTGTAAGTAGAAAAAAACCTTCTCATGGTCCTGCTGGAGTGAATCAGACACAGTGGTTTCTGTGGGAACTTTGCTATGTAATATCACCCCCATGATTCATGTAATGCCTCATTAATGGATGCTAGTAAAACAGTCTGTAACAGTTGTTCAACCTGCGTCAGAACTAAGAGCCGCAGAAACCTCAACATCATGACAAACTGAACGATAAAAACCTGCAGGACTGGTCCTCATGATATGTGGCAGACATCAGCTCTGTACGATCATTTTATGGCAACATAATCTTGTGGTTGTTTGTATGCATCCGTGAGCGAGTTTGTCCACCACATAGAGTTTGGTACAGATGTTCATGATCCTCAGAGAGTGAACTTCTATGTGGACTTAATAAGTGGTAGTTGTCTGTCTTTTCATTCAGTGACACCATCAGGTCAAACTTTTTTTTTTTTAACTTCTCCATCAACTCTTCAGTTCATGACAAGGATCCTCTAAAACAAGTGGGGGTTTCCTGGCACAACTTCACCCACTAACAAGGTGCACGGAGAGAAGAAAAATGTCCAGAAAGAGGTAAAACTCCAGCAACACTTGTAGTACTAGGAACAACTTTATTTGTAGACCTACAAATAAAGTTGTTCCTAATACTACAAGGATCCTCTAAAACTAATGACTGAATTCTTGTGAACCTCAGCTGTACTTAGCTCACAAAACGTGATAACCTGCAAATGTAAACAAAAACACTAACATGCCACATAATGTAAAGTTTACACAATCAAAGCAAACAGGGTGTTCATCGTACCTGATGGTTTTAATACTTTATCAATGATTTTATTTGTGTCTAATAAATTTGAAACAAACAAACACAAAAAGCGCTTACACAGTGCAGTGAATAAAAAATTGCATGTAGAAGAATGTGCAAAGTGACGAAACTAACATGTCTTAAAGTCAAGAGTATGTAGCTTTCATATAATGACATATTTCCTAGGATTGGCTGGCGGAATTTAGAACATTGAAAAGTGGGCATATCATAACCTGACGTAGCAGCTCGCTAGTGCACAAATGAATCTTAGCTCTGTGCTGCTGAATGTTGAAGAATGATTGGTGGATGGATGTCATGATATTATTGATTGAAACTGGTTGGTTCAAACCTACATAAGCACATGTCATAGTTTGCTTTACAGAAAGAAAATCTGATCAGATTGTGAAGAAAAATGCAAATATATATATATATATATTTATTTATTTTTTCTAGTAGTTTTTTGTGTGTATATTTGTTAAATATGTGCATTTTCCTTTTCACTTCAGCTTCAAAGTACAGCTGAAGCTGATGAAATCCAAGATCCAGTTCTGGCAGTAAAGAGTCTGACAGGCTGAGTCTGAGGTGCTTTAAAATTTATCTTCTTCATGCAGAAGATAAATCCTCTTGATTTATAACACGTTCTTCCCTATGGTGCCTCATTCAGGACAAACTCAAAGGAAAGTTTTTATGTTTTTATACTAAATATGAAGCTACAAAGCACAAAGACTGGAAACTGGGGAAACGGCTAAGATGCCTCTGTCACATGGAAAAATAAACCACCTAACAGTACAGCTAAAGCTAAATTAGTGACATGTACCTTATTTGTTTAATCTGTACAGAAAAACAGAGCATAAAAACATCAATTTACTGTTTTACAAGGGATTATGGGAATTAGACAACCAGTAAAGACTCATAAGAAGTAACTGGTCCAGTTAAGTTATCCACCTGCAGGCTGAGGTTTCATATTTAGTCTACACATATAAGAGTGGTATCAATCTCCTCATGTGACTCTTGGTAAGAAAGCAAATAGCGTATATCTCTCATAGAAATTATCTCGGGGCCCTTTTCATATGAGCAGGTCTAGACCGTACTCTATAAGATTATTTACAGAGACCCAACAGTTCCCACCATGAGCGAGCACAAAGGTTACAGTGGTGAGGAAAAACTCTCTTTTAACAGGCAGAAACTTGAAGAAGAACCAGACTTCAGGGTGAACGACCATCTGCTGATGGAGTGAACATTATAGCTTCACAGGGCAGCACCTCCCTGCAGTACCTGGCACAGTTCTCAGAGAGTTTGTTGTACATTTTAATTCAGACAGTTACAGTGATAATCATCCATTACAGTAGATTGGCACCGCTGGTCTGTGCTGTGGACTCACAGCTCTGCTCTGCTCTGCACACTGTGAACTCCCACAATTCCTGTTTGTTTGAGTTCACAAGACTGCTGAGTCCAAACCTCAACGCTCAAGGAAATCCTTTTTCCTCTTGAATAGTGTTTGTTCAACAGAGAGTGTGTTCCCCCCTCCTCCCCCCGCCACATTGTACCAATGAGATGAGATGAATGGCCAGGGTGTGAGTGTGTGTGTGATATAGTGAAGGGTTTATAGAGGCCCAGTGAAGCTATGAATAGCCTCAGTGCTCTTTTGCCACTTTTCCTCTCTGCTCTCCACCCTCGTCCTGTTGTGATGGAGGTGGGGTGAATAAATATTCCTTTTGTTGCCCCCAGCTGGGGTGTGTTGGGTGCGAACTCCGTCTTTGTGCTTCAGCAACACAACACGTGCCATTTGTTGTAATGAACAGGCAACGTACTGTAGAGAGATTAACTGAGGCTGTTCAGCTGTTCAGAAAAATGTTACTGAGCAGTTTCATCTCATCGGGAGTCTTTTTAGATAAAATGAGCGGGAATAAATCAAATGTCAAACTATAGGTGTGATTTTATTTACCCTGTTTTGAATATTGTTGGAGTTTCAAATTTAAGAATGTTCCTCTGGTTATTTGTTGTTTGGTTTTGCATAAGAAAGAATTAAAATTTTCTTTATAACAAATGTTATTACTCAGCTTTATCCATTTAAGTACAAAGAAAAACAAGTTAACAAACAGTGGAAGTTAAATTATAGTAAAGCTGCAGTGGTATATACAGTATGACAGTATAAAGTGGTATGAAAATTGACAGCTGTCATACCATGTACAGTTGTACATCTACGGTATTGAATTCTACTGTATTAGTGTAAAGTTTTCAAGTTTAATAAAGCTGTAATAAATCATTTGTTCGACCGTAAACCCCTGTAATTATTATGTAATACCGTTGATACCGTGAAGCCGTGAGACTCTTATCATACCATGAAAATCTTGCACCATTGCAACCCTGGTTACACAGTTGCCCAATATAAAATAATTGCCAGACGTTACAGTCCTGTTAACTATTTTGTGATGCCATGTTTTGTCCAGAGTTGTGACGATTATTGGATTAGTCAGACAACAGAAACTTGACTGGCAGCTATTTTGATACTCAAATGATTGTTCAAGTAATTTTTCAAGCAAAAAGTACACAAAAACCCCTGTGTACAGTTTCTCAAATGTGAAGATTTAATGCTTTTCTTTGTTGTACATGACGGTAAATTTAATATCTTTGTGTTTTGGACTGAATGTCAGCAGTGGTAAAAAGAGTTCTGAAAATCTGAAGTAGCTGTGCTGTTACATGACTGAAATATTACTCAACTACAAACAAAATCGCTGATGTTACAAAAGAAAAGTAAGAACTTAAGTACAAAGTATTTGTCTTAAATCTACACAGAGTATTAGTTACTTTTTAACTGTTTATGTTTAATGCATTATTAATAGCAGACCTTTAGTCAAAAGTCATTGGCCCATTTGCGAGCAGATAGCCTTATTAAAAATGCAGATTAAAGGTTTGGATATTAATTGAAATTGTAGGCCTACTCAGTAGTGAATTATGATTTTAAAAGTAACAAAGTAGATTACATACATTCTACAGACAAAACAAATAATCAGTTAAATTTAATTAATAATTAGCAGATTAATTGATAATGAAAATAATCATTAGTTGCAGCCCGAGTCAGTTATTTTTTCACATTTCTGCAGTAGTAAATAGGACGAATATTTGTCAAATGTTCCCTGTCAGTGAGAAGATTTGTGTATTTCTGGGTGGGATGCCATGTAATAACACTCTGTAAAATGAGGCCAAACATCTTGTTTGTTTTGATCTTTCTGACAATGATTAACTGGACTGTTTATGAGCAGCTGGAGTTTCACCTGCAGCTCTTTTTACTGACTTCCTCACGTGTTTTGCTGGAGCCTGACAGGCACTCCCACTTTGTCATCAGCTCGCCTAATAAATACTTTAAGTTATTGCCAGGATAGGAATTTAGGGGACAGGCCATAACTGAAACCATGTCAACAGACTCCAGGTTATTGACAGATAAGAGTTACTACAGGTTTACTAGAACTGATTCCTCAACGGTTTTTACATGATGTCTGAAAATAAGATTTAAAAATGAATTCAAAACAGTACAGATAGAAAAATCCTTGTTTTCTAGAAAGCCAGCGTGAACACAAACCGGATCAGAACTTAGATTATGTTGAAGTAAAGTGAACTGAGATGTAAAATGTGAAAGTTCCCTAAGAGGCCTTAGTTCAAACCATGAAAAATAGACTCAGACAAAAAGTAGGCTGCACTACAGTTACAGACATGTTCCTGTATTTTGCAAAAAGAAACACGTTAAATGTCAACAGCATTAAATTGATGTTCTATCAAAACGTTTTTGCATCTTGAAACAACTGCATTCATATTGGAAAACATTAGGTAAACAATCGATTACTCAGCAGGTGTAATATCAGGTAATATCGGATAATATTAAACTAACCATTGGTCCATAACTACTTTTTGCACATAACTTCAAGAGAGGTTGACTTTGTGGTCAGTGAGGTTGTTTATTTTTTCCAATAAAAGACATTTTATCAGGTAACTGATCATAAGCTATGCAGTGCAGTGAGGGTTTCGAGGTGAAGCAGCAGTTTTGTGGCTGCAGTAAGAGGTAAAACGTTCCCACCCTGAGTTTCTGCTGCTGCTGCCTGTTGGTACACAGAGAGTTTCCCAGCAGCAGCTGACTGACAGGAGGACAGAGGCCCAGAGTCGTCTGCAAACATAAGACTGGTCGGAGACGAGACCACAGACAGAGAAATTAACTTTTGTTACATCTGTGATGAAAGCAAGCTGTGTAAACTGGGCTTCTGGAAATCCACTGCAAAAACATCCATCTTTACAGGTTCATTTAAAGTCTGAAAATCCTAATTTTCTTCTTACAGTTTACCAAGTTACTTGTTTCTAAAGTTTTCTCTAATCTGTGATAATTTTATCTCAAGATGTTGTCAGCATTATCAAGAAAAACACAGGTACAGTTTGGAGACTGTTGAGTTGTACTGAAGTCAGAGAAAGTTCACTTTTGTCTCCAATCTGCTTTCATGTTGAGTCAAATTTATTGTCAACAAACAGGTCGGTTTCAAAGTGCTTTACGAAGAGCAAAGGCCAGAGATCCAGATTAAAACGGGCTGTTTTCTCATGTGAACTGTGCTGTGCTGTTGGCGACCACAGAGCTGATTAGATTAAGATTTATGGTGAATCACAAAACATGAGAAATGGTTCTGCTGCTGAGCGTTAGTCTTGTTAATTGATGAACATGAGATAATATGATATTGTGATGATTCATAAGTTCTGGAAAGCTTTGAAACACAGGCAATGATTCAGAGGATTTAATAATTCTGGAAATTTTAGAAAGACTTACTGTATACCATGGGCATACACTAACTATGTATTCTTCTACAACAAGAACTATACTAAGAAAATACTGATGTGAGCATAAAACAACACTTGCATAATAATATTGTTGGCAGCAAGTCGTATGTTGTATTGAAGTTTGTTATTTCAGAGTTTGCCGGGGCGAGAAAAAAGCATTTGTAGATCTTGGCTCATCAGCCAACCTCCTGAGGTGTCTGTCTCTGTTTGGGTTACACTAAAACTAACAATGGGGATCCTTGATAACCAGAATCAGGACGCTGGTTAACTCCTGTCTCTGACTGTTAACACTGGTGTTTCCAGCTATGAGCAGGAGGCACAGGTTGTTAACCTTTACATTACAAGCCACATAATCAGAAACATAAATGAAGTATTGTGATCAGATAAAAAGGTCAGTTGATAGATTACAGCGACAATTAAAAGTGATATTCAGCAAAGGAAAATGTAAATGATATAATCACATCACTAGAATATAAAAAGAAAAACAGAAATAGTGCAGACACAGCCTCCTGGATGAGCAGCATTAGCCATTAGTGCTTTTTTTTTGTTACAAGTCCCCTGAAAAGAAAACAACCAACAATGAACTGATTCTTCTAACAAGTACAGTGTGTATCAAAGCCTGATATATCTTATTCTGCTGTGTGATTGGAGCTGAGAGCCGCAGGGAGAGTAGGGTTTAAATCTAAAAATATTCAGAAATGGACAAATGCATTGATGGTTTTAGTCTTTTCAGGATATTAGTTGATGGTAACAGCCTAACCAACCTTATTGTCTTATAAAGTAATGTGCAGAGTTCTTGTGATAACGGGACTTAATGTGTAAGTCATACTCAGCATGTCAGTCATCAAATTAAATGTGTAGATCTGGTAAAACACTTTGTTTGGTTTGTAGGGAGCCTGAATTTGTTCAAATAGAACTTTATTTGGCCTCAGGAGGGACAGTTGAGTCTTTTATCTGAGTGAGGTGAGATCAGCAGCTGATGTGCTTCCAGCATCAGAATCTCCCTGTTTGTTGAGCAACAACAAGATCAGGTTATAAATATTTCATCATCTGAGTCTGAACCTGATCTAAAAAAAAAACCCACTGCAAATAACAAATCATTCAGTCTTTTCTCTTGGTAAGTCTACAAAGATGAGGCAAATGTCTTCACACTTGGATGATTTTGCAGCGTTTGAATCCTTTTCATTGCCATCTACAATTTCTTGGAAACAAGTAGTCTACAAAATTTTAAAGAAAATGATTCAAACTAAGAATATCTGAATCTAATAAATTAAATCTGAGATCTGAGACCTTTTTGGAGGATTTGTGATTCTAGTTTCAAGACATGATTGGATATGACTGGATATAGCCTGGGAACAATGCAGATTTTAATATCACAAGTCAACAAGCTTAAGAAACATAATGAAAACATTAAAATGACAGAAACATTTGAAAGGTGAAAGAATAAGCAGAAAGTCTCAAATTTAAACCATCTTAACGTTGCACAACTTGTCAGGACTCATTCTTTGCAGTGTTGGTGCGACGGCCTCGCTGTGTTTCATTAATCGTGATGCCTGAGAAGCGTCTCTGAAGCCAAAAACGCAAACCGCTCAGCAGTATTTCAGCGCCGTGATCCCGCTCGTTCCCCGGCGTGTGCCAGCCGCTTGAAGCCGCTTTCCCAGAGTTTGGGCCGAGCGCCAAACCCGACTGCAACCTTCAAAATCCGGAATGAGAAAAATGTCTCAACTGTCATTTTATTTCTCATGAGAACATTGGATCCAGCTCTGGATGTTGGCACTGGGCCAGACTTTGTTTTATATTCAACCTCAGTTGATCCTGCTTGGATCAACGATCTTTTTCTGCAGTGCAAATTATGTCTGTACCCTTGTTTTTCACCAGATTTTAAACTGTGGAGAGTTCACTTTCATTTGTTTTATAAATGTCAAAATAAGATGACTTCCACTGGCTCAAGTAAGCAATTGAAGCTGGTGAATGTGGACCTGAAACCATGCATATTATCCCAGTTGACCTGGCTGTTTGTGCTCATGTTAAAGGAATAATCCCACGTAAAGGCCCAACGCAAGCTCAGATCTGCTGGTTAAGGTTTCTGCTCTCTGCAGGGAGGCTTGGCCCGGCGCTGTCATGCTTTCATTAGCAGGTGATTTGGCTGTCGCGTGACATTTAGCCGCCCCTGCTGTGCAGCTGAGAGATTATCGGCCTCCTCGGGTGTCAGTAATGTGATCCAGGCTGTCGCCAACACATTCCTGTTGACCACAAACTCTCGCTGACCGCCGTCCAAGTCTGACAAACAACAGTGAAAGGACTTTTGTTTGAAATATGGTGATATTTTCACCATCAGTCAAACTTTTGGAGGGGTGTTGCTCCAGGCAGGGGCTCTGAATATTTCTGTGAGCGAGCTGGGAGTGAGGGAATATCATGGATGTTTGCAACTGGGCATCTTTCCAGGAACATGCAGGAGCAGAACATGTTTTTTTACACGTGTCACAAATTTGTTGCAGCAGCTCAACACGAGCAGAAACCAAAACAAACCAGTAAAGAAGGAGCATAGAAGTATTTAGTATAGATGTTCAGAGATACTTATATTGATATACAGCCTTTCAGTCATGTTCAGTTTACTTGAAGTCTTTCCTTTTTGCCAGATGTGTGACAAATTTAATTTCATTGGGTTTAAAATAAAAGATCTAGCTATTATGCAAATGCATCACTGCTTCCACAGTTAAAATTGAAATGAAAACTTAATTTACAGATAAATTTCATTCAGCTTCATACAGTTAAAGAAACAGCTGCTTTTCTTAGCTTTTTATTAATATACATTTAAGGCTTTTTCATTGTTAAAGCTGAGGTCGGCAGTTGATGATGATTTTTTGTTTGTAGTTGTAAGCTGAGTCATAAGGCTTCAACTATCTGTCATGACCAGATAATCTACCTATCCTTTTCTCAATAATAAGTTTTGGCTGTAAAATAACAGAAAATAATGTCTCCTAATGCAACATGTTCTCACTCTCAACTTGTCAAATATGGTACTTTGTTTCTGTGGCCCTACGCTTTAAACTAAGACACTCGACGTATCCCTCCAGCATCAGTTTTTCATGTTCAATATACAATGTCCGGGTAAACTTTCAAAATAAAGGCACAAAAATTGCTTAATATATTACTTTACTAAAGATAGTTTAGGTTAAAAAAGTAGGTAAGCAAGTAACTTCATGTATGTAATGGAATTTATGTAAGTTATGATGAAGTTGTGTAATGACATGAGACATGAGATGAGATGAACGCATCTCGTGGGTGAAAGTCCTGTGTCTTTTAAACCACAATAGGAGTGTACAAAAAAATATCGACACACTTTAGTATGGCGATATTATGTTTTGTGATAAGGTATCGATTCTCAAAAACACTACATCATGATATTGTGATACATGCAAAGCAGTGTCAGTGGTTCATTTTGTTTGGTTTTTTTAAACCTCTCTGCTAGATAACAGCATTGTCATCTTTCTTCACTGTTCTGATTACGCTAGGTCTGCAACGATTAATTGATTATTAATAGATTATTCTCTAAATTCTCTGATTTCAGCTTCGTAAGTGAATATTTTTTGGTTTCTTTACTCCTGTAGGACAGTAAACTGAATATCTTCGAGTTGTGCACAAAACAGGAAATTCAAGGATGACATTTTAGGCTTTGGGAAACGCTGATCAACATTTTTCACCATTTTCTGACATTTTAAAACAAACTATTGATCGATTAATCAAGAAAATAATCAAATGATTAATTGAGTATGAAAATAATTATATTGTAGCCCGATATTTCACCAAAATTAAACTTTTTAAACTCGGATTTTATGCATATGTTGGTACTATATGTTATGTCACCTGACTTTGATTGTACATCAAAAAATAACGCTAGATGGGTACCCACAGAAATGACTTATGAGTGGCATAATTTGAAGCAAAGGCCCACTGACCGAGCTGCTGTATTTGACACGTTGGAAGTGAGAAGGGAGTAATATCTAAAATATTCATTTTAGTTTCATATATAACATAGAAAAGCTACAAGACGGATGTTTTAGGAGCCAGAACCAGAGAATATTTGGCCTGTTGGTTCTATGAATGACTTAAATGCTTATCAAAAATGCTGGAGGTTATTCAACTAATCAGTGAACTGACTAATCCTAAAAGCTGGTATCTCAAGGCACCAAAAGCGCTTCATTAAAAAGGTAAATTTGTTACCCTGCAC
>JAJHUR010122327.1:5024-27172 GCA_027495735.1 Lutjanus campechanus | reverse complement strand
CATATTCTGCCAATAAACCCCTGTAAATCTCACACACCGGGCCTTTAAAGTTTTCCCCTGCTCTGGAAGTGAAAATATGAGATAATAATATAAAATAATAGCAGGATAGCAGAAAAAGAGCATTAGACACTTACTCTTGCATGTTTTCCCATCAGGCCTGAGTGTGAAGCCTTTCCTGCATTTACACACACAGGAGTCTTCTGTGTTCATAAACTCCTGCTCACACCCGTGGGTGCCATCAGCACAGTGATCGATCTCTGTGTGACACAAACAGTGCAGAGCAGAGATTGAAGCATTGTTAACCAGTGCTGGGCAGTAATATATTACTCAGTAATATATTATTACATTACCCAGTAATATGTCATGTAAGGGCTTACAATTTCCAAAACATATAATATTAATAATAATATAATTAGTAATGTAACTAATTATCTATGAAATCAAGTAATAAGTTAAGTATGTCATTACTTTTTAAAGGAAAAATAACATATTATACTTCCTGAGTAACTTGCCCCGCACTGATCTGCAGATATAATGGGTTTGTTTTGAAATTATAGCAAGGTAGTATGAAAAAGCTTACTCTTGCATGTTTTCCCATCAGGCCTGAGTGTGAAGCCTTTCCTGCATTTACACACACAGGAGTCTTCTGTGTTCATAAACTCCTGCTCACACCCGTGGGTGCCGTCAGCACAGTGATCAATCTCTGGGTGACACAAACAGTGCAGAGCAGAGATTAAAGCATTGTTAACAGTATCAACAAATTATCATTTGTTACTAAAGAAGATACTAATCGGTGTCTGTTAAAGACAGCCCAATGTGGCCTGAAATCATCTTAGAATTAGATCTCAGTATGTTGTTATAAAGTGGCTGTGTGACTTTACCTGGTCATCACCTGATAAAAGTACTTACTGCTGCAGGTTTTGCCATCTGGATTGAGGACGTAGCCCTTCTTACACCTGCAGATGTAGGACTGTGGAACGCTGACACAGTCGTGCTCACAGCCATGATTCCCCAGGTCACAGTAGTCTATTTCTGAGAACCAAGAAGCTCCTATTAATGCAATAGTAGCCTTCTTCTTCTCATGCTATAATAAGCGATACCACTGCTGTCTTTAACATCACATCTTCTTCTACTGTAGCTGTTATTAGCAGGATATCTATTAATGGTTATCACTACTTTTTCTCTGCCTTTCAGATCAACACGCAGATACCAAGAATACAGGAACAAACACTCAAAAGCATGACAGATGTTTGACAAAAGGCAAAAGACAATTCATTCATTAAAAATCAAACTTCAGTCTCAGACAGACTCTGGTGAAGGTGCAGATGTGTGATCCCACGACAGGAAAGATCCATCATTCATTCTTGTTTTGATTCGGTGGTACTGTGACGCCGTGGATACACCTCCACACTTCAGCAGCTGCTCTGATGATTGAAAAAGCACACTTCCTCCAGGAAATCTCCCCCACTTTACTTTCTGTTAACATCCACCAGAGGAGCAGGGAGGACGATTTCCAACAGTGGGTGGAAGGACATCACTGGCAGGAGGAAGACTGCTGGCTTTCATGTGGAAGTGGAGGTCCAGCAGAATTACAGTAGCCTGTGTTTTATTCTCCAAATGTTTTCAGCCATCCTGCCTCCTCCAGGGTTTTCTTTTATCCATTAAGAGTAAATAGCGTAGAGAAAAGCATTCTAAAAAGATGATGGTAATAATTTAAGTCATATGACTCACTGATGGCAAAAGAAAACAAAAGAACACACACTCAGACGCAATATCCAGACCCAGACATGATATCATTAAGATGTGCAGAGAAAAGCATCGAGTACTGGAGAACAGTTGTGTTTTGGACTCGTATTAAAGGGACAGTTCACTCCTAAATCAAAAATATATTTTAATCTTTGGCCTGTAGTGCTGTTTATCCAGCTAGATAGTTTTGGTGTGAGCTGCCAAGTTTTGGAGACATCAGCTGGAGAGATGTCTGCCTTCTTTCCACTATAATGGGATTAGAATGGAACTACTTTCGCTCTGTGGTTAAAGAAAGTAGTTCCTATGAGACTCCTCACAAAAGGGTCTGTGCTTTGAGCACCACACCCAGCTAGTAAACTTTGATTCCCAAAATGTTCTGGAAATGTTTGTTTTTCGTTCTGGGAATGTTGATTGGAAGTTCCTGCATAATGTCCCCTGCAGTTTTCTGACAGAAAACCATGATTATTTTTACATTATTTGAATGTTCTTGGAGGGTTAATGTAAGTTCCAGGAAGGGTACTTGACGGTTCCCCCTCAATGTTCCCTTGAAGTTGTATACTGAATTGTAAGTTTGCCTTAAACTTAGTAAAACTAACTTAGTAACATTTATAGAATGTTGTGGCGAGGTTAGTTGTATTTTCAGGAAAGTTTACTGATGCCTTCCCCGTTAACTTTCCCTGGATGTTGAAAGGAGAGTTTTTCCGACCTAAAAAAACATTGTGGTTCCCAGAATTCTCCTTTCACAAATTTTTTTTTACTATACTATATGTGGTTAGAACATTTTGGGGATGTTAAAATTAACCCAAAAAATTTTGCAAAATATTCTTTGAACATTGTGGGAGGGTTACCTAAAGGGCTGCCAGCAGGGAATCTCATGTTACAGTGTAAGCTAAACTTGGGTTACCAAGTAGAAATCTATAAGGAACGTTCCAGGAAGGTTATGGGAATGTTAAGTATTAGTTGGACAAGCAGAATGTTATCTAGTCCTACACTACAGGTAAAGGGAAAAATATGTATTTCAGATTTTTGAGGTGAACTGTTCCTTTAAAGCTCCCACTGGTCTGCATCTTGTTATTTGTGCAGTCTTCAAATTATTCTCATTCAGACTGGTTTATAGTATAAGATAAATATACACTAAAAAATAAAGGAGCTGAAAAGTATCCATGTGTGTGTTCAGCGGGGTAACACTGATGTAAGGTTTAGTTAAGGTTAATGCCTTACAGAGAAATAAACCAAAATGACAGCAAAAAAAAAGGAAGTGAAAAAAGAGGTTAAGGGCACTAGTGAGGAAGAAAGAAGAGAAGAGCCCCTGATAAAATAAGAAACTACTGTTTACTGTTGCACTTCTTCAGGTCTATGTTGAGCTCATATCCTGGACGGCAGCGGCACTCGTAGCCATCAGGTATGTTGGCACAGATGTGTTGACAGCCGTGATCCACCACAGCACACATATCCTCAGCTACAGGGTGACAACAGGAAGAGAAATCCACAGTCATCTACAGAGTTTGTGGAATTAAATCTGTAATAATGGGTTTTTTTGGCCACTGACATATTATTCAGCACATTTTAAGTGTTTGTTAGTAAATGTTGTCTTGAGTAGTTTTTGAGTAGTAGTTCTGATGAATATAAGTCCAATATTTACTCTGTTTCTGATTCATTTCAACTCCCAAGAGAAAAATCTGACTCTTTAGCTGCGAAATGCTCAACTATGCTCACCAGCTAGTCATTAACTGTGTATGCCTGCTGTTTGTTGCTGTACTGGGGAATTTCTGAGCTTTTCCCAAAAACATACCTGCCTGCTGAAGCAGGCTATGATGCTGAGAGCAATCAGAGTGACCCAAAACAGAGAGGGGTTCACTTTGTTGAAAATGTAGCTGCTTTGTGTGGTTGCACTTGGCAACAAAGAGGCATAAAAAGTGTGCAAATGTAAAAAAAAAAAGGAAAAAAAAACACTGTGGCTGATCATCTTTTCTACTTTTAAAAAGAGTGGATCAGATGAGTGAAAAAAAAGAACTCCTTCACCTTTACAAGTCTTGCCATCAGGGTTGAGGGTGAAGCCTTTCCTGCACTTGCACCTGTACGAGGCGGGGCTGCTCACACAGATGTGCTGGCACTGATGGTCCACCACCTCACACATCTCTGAACCTGACACACGCACGCACACACACACCGACACAGATGCTCAAACACAGGGTGCAAACACACATGCATGAATAAATGAGGGAGGACATTGACAGGAGAGTAGACAGGATTCATCACCTCCACACAGTTTGGTCTGGAACACTGAGATGAGGGTTTCTATCTGGCTGAAGTTGGCCACCAGGTGCACATGCTCTGAGTGAGGCTCGCTCCCGATGGTCTTCAGAGTGTCCATGTCCACCCTGCCCACTCCGATTGCAAAGATCTGGATGCCGGCTTGCCTCGCCTGAGCCGCCACCTCCTCCACCGTGTCCTGAGGCCGCCCGTCAGTCACTATCATGGCGATTCGCGGGATGTGCAGGCTTGCTGGTCGCGCTCCTTCTTGCTCAGTGAACGATGTCTCCATGGTGTACTGGATGGCCAGACCGGTCATCGTCCCTGTGGCAAGGTGCTCCATGTTCCTCACCGCCTGCTCCACCTCAGCCTTGGTTTTGTAGGTGTTGAGGGAGAACTCAGGCTGGACCACGCTGCCATACTGGAGCAGACCGACCCGAGTGGCACTGGGGCCGATCTCCAGGAACTGAAGCAGGTTGATGATGAAGGTCTTGACCTTCTCATAGTCGTGGGGGCGGATGCTTCTGGAGCTGTCGATGACGAAGACAAAATCCAGCGGGACGGCTCTACAAGGGCTCTCTGAGACCAAAGACACAGAGGTTTGTGATCAGGGAACCATCAGTTTGGCTGAAATCAAAACTAGATTTCAAGAGCTCTTTGACTTTGATCTTGGATAGAAAAAGACAAAAGTGCAGTTGGCAAAACGCACATTTTGGTCACCACTGGTCACTCACCCACTGCTTTGGTCTGGACAGTCGTCTCATTTCGCCCTCTGGCTGTGATGGGTCTGGGACGGCGTCTGTCCACCCGAACTGCATTACAGCACAACAGGCAGAAAAGGCCGAGGGCCAGGGACCTCATTCTGACAAGACCTGACAACTGCTGTGTTTACAGAGAAAGGAAACACTCCCACAATGCACTGCAAGCAGAGTACAAGCCTGCATGGAAGAGTAAAGAAAGAGAGAGACACAGAGAGGTGAAAAAGCAAGACATTTTTTAGACATTTTAGTCTGTACATGGATCCAAATCTGAATCAAAATATACACAGTGAGAGACGATCCTGTTTACTGCCTGTCAGACTCATAACCAATGATTTATGGCATTCAAATGTCTTATGTTGCTGGTTCTACACCTCACTATAAAATACTATCAAATTTTGCAGGATAGTGATTTGTGATGTCTGCACTGGTCATCTAAATTGGGCTGCAATTGTGAGATTAAGGGTTGAGGCAGTCCATGCCAAGCAGCCTGCACCCACAAGAATTTGCAGGTCAAAAGCGATGGCATATCAAAAAAAAGCTAATTAATACCCTTTTTTTTATATACCCAGAAGTCCCAGAAACATGATTTCAGTAGATTTTCCTTTAGGATTAATAACTGGGGTGGGTTCACATGAGCCTTGTTTAGTCTGGTTAAACCAAACCCTGGAGTGTTTACCCCCTCAGTGTGGCTTGATTGTGTTGGTGTGAATGCCAGACTCGAACTCCGGTGTGGACCAAACGACCACGCTCTGGTCTGCCTCGAAGGCGGGGTCTCAGACCGCTACCAAGTGAACTCTGGGACGCTTCATTTCTGATGTGAACACCATTAGAACCAATCACAGAAGCGTAACTCTGTAAGAGTAATTTCATTGGTTAATTTTTTTTTCTTCCTTTTTTGGTGACTGCTGAACTAGTAGTGTGCTCGCAACCAAAATATTGACTGGCAGGAGACCAAACCTGGACAGACGAAGTGAGAAATGTCTGCAAAATTAAATTATTCATAAGAACATGAATGGAACCTTATGGGGCTCCATGACAAACTATAACCAAATAGAAATTTCTTGTCTTTTTACCTGTCGAATGTATGATAATCAAACATTTCCACCATATAAGTTGACAATTTCTGGACCGTTTGAGTTTTGCCTTTGTGAACAAAAACTGGACCAGTTGGAAAACTGAAGTAATGCATCACCTTCACATTGGTTTTGATTCAGGAACTGGAACTTCAGGTGTGAACCTGCCTTAAATGAACAACAATCAAAGTTAAAGTCGTATGGAAAACATCAAATAAGTTATTATTTATCAAAAGTTCAATGCATTTAAGTTGAAAAAAGCTTTTCTCTAAGCAATCCAGAAAAAAATAATGTTCAAGGTTCATGAATAAAAATGTGATGTGCTTCACTACTGGCCATGTGCTGACACTGTCCACACCAAAAAACTAATTCTACCTCTTATTTCCATGGTCTAACCTCACGCCAAATGTCACTAAAATCCACTGACATGAGAATAAGAAATACCTTATTAAGTTCCCAGGAGGACCTTATGTCACATTACAGTTGCATTGAGAAATCATGTAAGGAATAATAATGTACAATGAGTTGGGGTTTAATGCATAATAAACAGTTAGCAGTCTGCTATTCAGAAATAACAGACAGCAGAAAGCCATATTTGACCAATAAGAATCAAGTATTCAACAAAGCCATGTAATAAAAGAAAACTCTGAAATAGAAATTGAAAAAATATGTTAAAAAAAAAAAAATACTGCTAATTAACAGACAAACAACCGCACAGCATTGAAAAAAACTCTGGCTGACTCTGGGTCAGTAAGGTGACCAGTGAGATGCTGCATATAAGTTAATGATGAGGAGGATATAAATAGGGAGAACTTTCACCTCCTGCATATCTGACCTGCTCAGCTTCACATTTCACATTTCAGTGTGTAATGCACACAGCACTGAATAGGTTTTGTAGACAGAGGATAAAACACATTTCAAATGGCAAAATCCAACTATAAACTGAACATATTTACTTATAAATTTATGGCAGGATTCCTTTTTGGACTCGCTACCTATAAACACGTGGGCTGCATAAGTGTCAAGTTTTCCCATCTGCCGTCATATGAAGTTAACAAAACTCCATTATATGAAGGAGCTTCTGGATGTTTTGCTGCACAGGTGGTTTAAAGTGATTTAAGAGAAGCTGAAAAGTACCACAGACTGTTTCTCTATCCAGTCCCCAGGAGAGCCATTATTAACCTGTCGTATTCAGACAGCAGCCTCCACTGCTGTCTGAACCCTGTCTGAGAAACAGCAAATATATCCATGTTCACAAACACAAGGACGTGGCATCAAATGGTTACACGGGACAAATATTAGTTCTCAGGCAGAATGTAAGCTTGTTAGAATTTGAGGATTTCTTAATGGAGTTCTGAACAGGGTGATGACACTGACTCGGGTCCCGGTCTGTTCGCAGATGAACTGTCCCACACAGACATGTATACGGTAGCAGCTGACCTGAGACCTGCAGGGGTCACATATCCATGTTGCAGAGCTGTCGACCTCTGACCTCACATCTGCCTGATGTCTCTCTGCTGCAGGTCTGACGGTGTTTCCTTCATCGACTATCAATCAGTAAAACAAATGCCCAATCTATCTGACTGCCGTAGATCTTCGTACTGTAGCACAGCACCAGGCTTAAAGGGACAGTTTGCCCCAAAAATCAAAGACAGATATTTTTACCCGTAGAGCTATTTATCCACCTGTTGTGTGTTTTGGTGTGAGTTGAAGAGTCAAAGAGATGTCTGTTGCTCAAAGTGCCCCAAAAAATATATTTAAAAAGGTCAACAGCAATGTCTCTTTCCAGAAATCATGATTTGCTTTCATGTAGGAACTATTTTCTTTCTACTGTAGAGAGAAAGTAGTTCCTCATCAACTAGCCAGGGGAAAAACAAGTATTTTTGATTTTTGGGTGAACTGTCCCTTTAAATAAATCTCACTTTCCATAGTGCCAGTCTTCACTGTCCTGTATGATTCATTTAATATGTAAATAATAATAAAAAAAAACATTAAGTCTAAGAAAATGATAGATCAGTGGCAAAGGAAGCGTGACAGCATGTAATTATCCTTTACATTTTCTTTTAAATATGACCTGTTTCAATGATTTCATAAATATTGTGTGACTGAAATGGCGGGATTCCCTCTCACATCTCCTCATGAATGAAAGCCAAGGCTGCGTGTTTACTACGAAACACAAAAACAGCATGTACCTGACTGTGTGTTATGGGACCTGATCTCTGTTTTGCACATTTTCTGTCTTTGATGGCTTTTCATGATGCAGGTGATGGAAACTAAGATGATGTCTTCAGTAAATACAGAATACAGGTGGCAGCTGGTGATTCCTCTTTTAAAAAAAACTTCAAGAAAACATTATTAGTTCCTCTGAAATGAGATACACAAAGTGTGCAAGTAGAACCTGCGGTGCACCAGCAGATAAACATGCTATCAGGAAAATAAATCAAATTTGACTTACCCTGCTATCAAAAGCAACGATTCCTCAACTCCTGCAATCAAAGTTTCTCTATAAATCCCACCACTGAGTCAACAGAGGAGTTCCAGCAGAGAGAAGTGGCTCCAGACTGTAAACATGCATATATCCCAGGCAGGCAGTCCTCTCCCAGCCTTTTTCTATCTGTCCAGGCACTTGAATTGCTCTGCCCCTCACTCCATCCACTGTCTCTGTTTACTCCCACTCTGACTCCAACCACGGAGACGCCTCCTGTTCCCCTCATGTAAAACACTCACTCTGCTGGGACAGGTTCACACTTTCTAAGTCTGTAAACATCTCGTATTATGACCTAGGCTGAGAGCTCAGGCTCCACAGTTTGTTCTATAATAAACAAAAATTAGGAGTTTAAGTTGATTTAAACAGCGGTTATGCTTTCAAATTAAGGGACACTGAAGGCATAAAATTCAGGATTGGAGAGTTATTATAGTTTTGCATTTTTCATTTCATTTTTTTTAAAAGTTCAATTTAGTTTCCAGAGTGCGTTTGGTTGTTTCAGTTTAGGTTTTTTTTGAATATTGCAATATTGCAATAAGAAAATATCTCCATACTGTGCTGGACTGTAACAATATCTGCCATGATATTATTTTAATTTTATTTTATTTTACATAAGGACTGCTACTGACTGCTGCATTGTTATTGCCAAAAAATTTCTGTCATTTATTTGCACATGCTTACGTCATGGCTGACTACTTTTATTTTCCCATAAAAGTGTTTTTTAAAGGGCTTAAATATGCTGTTCAGTCTAGGAGCAGTTTATGTCTATGGTTTATGTGTCCAAATTATTCCAACGTTTTAGTGATGCACGATGCAGAAGGTTCCAGCAGTTTATAAACTCTTGTTAAAAGGTTAGCCAAAGCATTTACAACTAAAACATAGTTATTAAATGCAGTAAAATATCTGATTTATCCATCAATCCTCGCATTAATTCAGCAAATAAGTGAAGTTTATAGGTCAGTCAATTTGAAAATTAAGAATCTCAAAGAAAGATGAGTTATAGACCTTTTAAATTTGTGTTCCTTTTATCTGATAAACACTATAATTATTAGTGTTTGTGTATTAATTGGCCCCCGGGCCTCCAGTCATTTTGCTAAAGTGTCCCCCGGGCAAAGCAAGTTGAGTATCCTGGGTTTTAGTCTTTCCTCCAAGAGAAAACACTGCTGATTTATATTGTGTCGTGCAGTCCAGCAGGTCACAGCCACAGTCAAAGAGCTGTATTGTAATTTTACAAGTGATGCTTGGATGAACTCCCCACATCCTCACTGAGCAGCAGTTTATGGAAAGACCTCGTAAGTAGAGTCACCATGATTCCAAGCAGTGTGGGGGTACCTGCCTGCCCGCCCGCCTGCCACACAATGAGCACTTTTATACACACTCACCTCTTACTAAGAGTTTCCAGGGGCACATCTGCCCGAGCAGAAACAATCAAAAATTTTCTATTTAAATCATTTGTTGATAACTCAAACTAACTTTTGTGTTCACACACAAACCAAGGTCATTTAAGTTAACTAAAACTAAACTAAAAACTAAAACTAGGTGTGAAAAAACATTTTAGTTCAGTCAAATAAAACCTAGACTTGACTGGAACAATATTATGTACTTGCAAAATTAAATAAATAAAAAAACAAAAAAACACAAGAAATTCCTTTAGTTTCAGTCTTTATCAGTTTGATCAAATTTGCCAACAATATGCGTGAGAAGTCACTGGTGCATCTGCTTGATAAGACTGTAAAAAATAAACTGAAAAAAAAAAAGTTTCAACTTTAAAAAGTTAGTGTCTGGGCTGCCTTAAAAATTTAAGTTGACTGCGTTTGAAAAGACCAGTTGAGGTAAATTTGTAATGATTAAAAACAAATTAAAAAATTCTTAACAAAGAAACTTGATAATGAATTAATTCAGCTGTACATGAGAAAATAAGCTTAAGAAATTAAGCTGAACCAACAACCTTTCAGTCACACTGACGAACATTTATAGCATTTACATTTATTAGAATTTATTATATTTTAATTAAGTAATCTTCATCATGGTTCACAGTGTTTTCATTATTATGAAAACAAGCAACCATAACTTATCATGAGTTCATTTCATGAACTCTGAAATGATGCATGCTGGGAAGTCTGCTAATACTGTACGTTGATCATGTTTCATTAGAAACTTAATTTAATGAGTTGAATAAACTCTGTACTGTACAATCATTCAACTCATCAGTTCAAGTCAAGACTTCAAGTTAGAAGAACTCATTTATCAGTTCTTAAGTGTTCTGAAAATAAAAACTTGAAATAATAAGTTGAATTAGCTTGAATAAATAAACTTTTATATTTATGTTAAGTTATGAGAAAATATTAGTTGATTCCACTAAATTCCTGCTCTTATTATTATTATTTTTTTTTACAATGACATGACTGAGTAGTTACAGTATCTTCACAAAGTGTTGTGTTATATTGTCAAACCTATTCTGAGCATCTCTGAACATCTTGCTCACTATTATAATAAAAACTCATCTAAAACAAAACATTTTTAAATAATAAAAAACTAATCAGAAATGAGCAAACACACTGCAAAATGATAAGAACTCTGGCACAATCCTGTACTTCAAAATAAAACACAAACATCTGTCGGTGAAATTTAATTTTAATAGACAAATAAATGTCACATCTTTATTTTTCATACAGCAGCAGTCCTCGGGGTTTGACTTTTGTGTCCTTGCAGGACATTTCGGGTTGTCCAGGGAGCAGCTGGCCAATAACTGCATCTGGTGGAACAGACTGTTTACACAAACCACACTGTAAAAAAAAAGAAAAAAAGAAAAAAACAAAGCCACCAGCTGCTAAGTCTTTCTGACTTTATCTTACTTTTGTTTAATTTAACTGAACTATTCAGATCTACTCATGTCTTTAAGCTAAGAAAACTTAGATGATTACATTTGATGAGCTGGAAACTGTGTTTACTTATAGATTGAAAACAAATGTCAACAGCACTGCATTAAAAATACTTACAAACTTTGTCTTTGACTTATACTGTGTATGTAAATCAAATAAGAACACACAACTTCCAGTTCATGAAATGTAATAATTCAAGTTCTCTTAACTTAAGTAAATAGATCTGACTAATAAATCTGAGAATCTTAAGATAGAACTTTGAGTGGACATCTTAACCTAAGTTTAACATAATAAATTAGTTGAATATCGAACAGGCTTTGCAGCTGATTGCTTTATTATTTAAAGTTTTCTCAACTGTTTTCTTTTTCTTTTTTTTTACAGTGTAGAAGCTCCCATTGGCGTAATTGCAAAAACACAACCGGGGTCTGTATTTATCGAGCTCCTGGACATACAGAGTCATCGCACCAGGTTCCCTCGAGCAACTCGTTCACAAAGACTTCAAAGAGCAAACTGATTCCAGATCAGTGCTACTCCTGCGCTGTCAAAATAGATAAATAGCAGCCCGAGACATTTTCTCATCAATCAGTAGAAACACACAGTTACATTTAAAAGTCATAAAGCTCAACACTCCTGATGTTTAGAACAGGAGACAGTTCTGTCTGCGGGTGAGTAAAAACACTAACAGAGGGTGATGATATGTTGGATGTACACTAGGTTGCTCTTTGATCATGTCAGAATACAGGCAGACGCTTTTCTTTGGGACAACTTCCCGTCAAGGTGACGCTTCACACGCGGATCGATAAAGGGCACCCCATCAGAGAGAAAGTTATGAATAAAGGCAATCCAACCCTGATCACGAGCAGAGACGAGACAGACAGAACACACACGGCGACGACTCTTCACTCAGTACTGCGGGCAATAAGATCGTCACTTTTGCGTTTGTGCATAAGTTAAACATGTCTATCAAAGGTTGGACACATAAAATACTATTACAGCTACATTACACAGTAAGTAGAATCAATAAAAATATATAGAATCATCTATCAAACTCTCTAGTGCCTTAATACAGCCAGGTTCAAATGCATAAAAATGCACATCATATCTGGAAATATACTGACAGAAACAGATACATGGAAGAGTTACAGTATCAATAATACAAATAAATAAATAAGAGGATGGGATGAGAGGTCACGGTGGTGGTAGAGGTGTGTGCATATGTGTGTGTGAGATGATATGTGCCAGTGCATGCATGGCTGTAATGTAATGTGTGTGTGTGTGTGTGTGTGTGTGTGTGTGTGTGTGTGTGTGTGTAGCAACAATATATCCATGAATATACTGTACACCGGAGAGGCAGTGTGGTGCATATATTTTGCTGGGGTCTTTATCAACAGCAGGGTTCAGTCAGCAGGATGCTGGGTAATGTGTTCATGCTGTAGCGGTGGTGTAAGGGGGAGGAGCCTGCTTGGGAGGGATGCTGACGCTGTCGTCGTACGGAGGCAGCAGCACCTGGAGATGGAGAGAAGAGGAGAAACAGGATTTGGTTGGTGCGAGTTGTTCTACTGCCTGATGTAGCAAAAGAGCAGGTGCAATCAACTGCTTTGTAAGTCCCGCCCCTTTTCACTCTGTGCCCCAATGACAGTTGAGAAACCTTGGTCAAGTTTCTCCTTTACTGTTTCCTGTGCACAGCTTCTTGTACTGTAGAGATGTAGAGATGTGCAAAAACATCCTTCAGCAATTTATTCACTTACAGCGATGGTGAAGCAAAGCTCAGACTGTGGTTTTCAATGGTTCAGCTGAGCTCATATACAACAACAGCATGTGTCTGACCTGTGTCCAACATGTTTTAAACAATGAGTCATTGAGGGATTCAGTCCACACAGACAGACTCAGTCTCTCCTTTGTGAAGGTGAACCATTCTGATCTTTAAAGGATGACATGGACATCAAGTAATCAATAACCTTTAACAGCTTCTACTCGTTACAAGATCCTCCCACATGGATCAATACCCACTTCAGCTGTAGTGGCTTGTACCTGACAGAAATGACAAACACATTTTCAAATCAGGCTTTTGAAGGTAAAGATCCATCAGAATATTCTGGTGGAGTGGATATACAGCTGTTCATATTGTAATTACTATAACTTCTTTATCATTTGCTTTTCTTAACTTCAGAGTGGCTTTTTATTGTTCTTCCTTCACTTCTAGTGCTGATGTTGGAAAGTTGAAGATGTGAGAAGATGCAGCATGGCATCACAAAGACCTTTTTGTCCCAATATTGACTAGAAACTGCCATTTGAATAGAGATAAGCAGAGTATTGGTCTGGCCAATTATCGGATCCCATATTTTTATAATTGTTGAAATCTGTGTTTTTTAAAAATCTGATAGCTGATTTATTTAAAATTGTGCTACTTTGACTCAGATTCAGCTGCGTCTGTGTCTGTAGTCAGCATTCTGTGGTCTCACTCAACACTAGAGCCAGACAGATATATCAGTCAGCCGAGATTATCAGCTCGATATCGGCCTAGCACAGCTATATGAGTATCTGCGATACTTTTCTCATCAACAATTACATTTACAGGCAGAATCTTAGGTATATGTGATCATTTTTCTTAATTCAAGCTGTTCTTTTTCTGTTTTTCATTTATATTTATTTACAATTATTAAAAATACCAGTGAATGTTTACTGCTTCATTGTCATGATGTCATTTCAGATTATGCAAATGAAGAATATTGGCTAATACAATAATATCAGTATCACCCCCCAAAATCCAGTATCAGTCGAGCTCTACACAACACTATTTGATTGACTGAATGTAGAGAAGTTCTCTTTCAATTAAACACATGCTTGAAGCCATTTAAACAAAGTCTGTGTTGGAGTTTGTGTTGTTCTAAATTTTGACACTATGAATTGTCAGTTCAGTAAACCACTTTTAGTACGATATTATATAAAGCTATTATGTACATTTTCCCCAAATTTTGCGTGGTATTTATGTACATGTGCTATAATATGTACATGAAGATACTCACAGGCACAGTAGAAACAGCATCTAATGGGAGCAGGATTTAGCAAACAGTTGAGTCATCATCCGCAACAACTCATATCAACAAAAAATATGATAAATTTGCCTTACTATGCTTTTTAGAGGTTACTCACTGTTGCTCCTTTATCACCATATAATGCACCTGACTGTGTCCTGACTGTGTGGGTGTGAGAGACTTTTATGTGTGTCCAGGAATTCAGCTCATATGGAACACATTAGCTGACCTTTGACCTAACCACTGTATAACTGATGTACAGACACGCAAGCTGCTAACCAACAGCCACAGACCTGTCTGTGGTCTGTGGGGAGCTCTAATTGAATGTGTCTGGCTCTAATTGAAAAAGCATACCTGCAGAGGTGAGGGTAATGTGAGGAAATAAAGGGGCAGGCTGCTGTTTTTCTGGCACTTTTCACTAATGATGTCAGTGAGTTGGAGAGCGGCCTCCTGTTTCTCTCTTTACAGCTCAGGTGTTTTATCCATCAGGACATCACACGGTGTGTAAAGCTGTCGGGTGTGTTGGGTTGTTTCAGATTGTGTGGAATGTTTCACTCAGAGGAGTCTTAAGTGCAGACTGAGCAGCACAGGCTTCTCAAAATACCTGTGAAACGCAACATACGGCGAGGTCAGTAAAGGAGCGAGCTACTGACAGCTCGTTTTCTCACAGCTTTACAGTTCCGCATTTGGTGATAGTCAAAACAGTTCATTAGTGTTTCTGCAACCTCATTTTTCTTCTCCCTGCTGTCAAAGCTAGTTATAATCAGAGGTGGGAAAGGTATACTCTTTCTTTACTCAAGTAGAGGTATAGATACTTGAGTAAAAACTGTGGTAAAAGTACAAGCACTGATTCAACTTCTTTACACAAGTAAAAGTGAAAAATTACAGACTCTGAAATGTACTCAAAGTTTAAAAGTAAAAAGTTTGACATTTTTACTGGCTGCAAAGTTAACTGAACCTAAACTTTTCACCGTGGCCGAGTCATCTTTATTGACTTTTACGGCGTTTTTCGTCTTGTTACATCTCTTACGTCATTTTTCGTCCTCTTACAACTTTCATGTAACTTTTCGTCATGTTATGTCTTTTGCATCATTTGTTGTCTTGTTACATATTTTACCTGATTTTCCACCTTGTTGTCTTTCATGTAATTGTTAGTCATGTTTTTTACGTCATTTTTCATCTTGTTACGTCTTTTACGTCATTTTTTGTTTTATGTTTTACATCATTTTATCATTTCATTAAGACTAAAGTAACAAGCCTGTTCTGAAAATATAAGGTGTGGACTACACAATTTCTCAGTTTGTACAACACAAAAATCTTTGTTCCCAAACCATTCATGTTACCAGCGGTGTTCCCCATGGTTCTGTATTGGGCCCACTAATATTTATTTTCTAACTTTTACCTCTTGGTAAGATCTTCAGGAATTGTGACATCCAATTCCATTGCTATGCGGATGACACCCAGCTCTTCCTTTCCACCGAGCCTACATCCTCTCTCCTGCCCACCTCTCTTTCTGACTGCTTACTGGAAATTAAATCTTGGTTCTCACACAACTTTCTCAAACTCAACAGTAATAAAACTGAGGTACTCCTTGTTGGCACTAAGTCCATTCTGGACAAACCTAACAGTTTCTCCCTTACCACTGACACTTCCACAGTCCTTTCCTCCCCTCAGGTTAAGAATCTTGGCGTCATCCTCGACAGCACACTCTCCTTAGTAGCACACGTTACTCAGTCTGCATACTTTTATCTATGCAATATCAACCATCTTTGTCCGTCACTCTCACCTCATAGCACTGCCGTTCTTGTTCACTCCCTGATTACATCCTGTCTT
Source organism: Lutjanus campechanus (assembly GCA_027495735.1). Classification (NCBI taxonomy): domain Eukaryota; kingdom Metazoa; phylum Chordata; class Actinopteri; order Lutjaniformes; family Lutjanidae; genus Lutjanus; species Lutjanus campechanus. The sequence goes on along the minus strand of JAJHUR010122327.1, from coordinate 11,104 downwards.
GACTATTGCAATTCTGCAACTCTGGTCTCCCACACAAATGTCTCCTTAAACTTCAACTGGTCCAGAATTCAGCGGCCCAAATTATTACCCGAACTCCCTCCACCGAGCACATCACTCCTGTCCTTCAGCAGCTTCACTGGCTCCCTGTCAAACACCACATTGACTCCTTCAAATTCACATTCATTTGTGTTCAAATGTAGGGAGTAAAACTAAAAAGCCGACAGAAAAATAAATGCTCAAGTAAAGTATAGATACCTCTAACTCTACTTAGGCACAGTAATGCCAGCACTGTACAGTACACAGTTACTTCCCACCTCTGGTTCTAATAAGTGTGTGGGCAGCATGGCTGCAGTGGTCAGAAGGCCAGAGGCAACAGGACACCGACAGGAGCCCCAGAAACACCCAGACAGAGCTACTTACTTACTTACTGTACTACTGCTGAGCCTCAGCCACCGTCATAATGGCTTTGCCAGCGTGGAGCCTCATCTCTCTGTTCAGGTCTGTTCATTCATCCATGCTCGCCTGCTGCGTAAAAGTAGCTGCTACAACAGCCCAACTTTATACTTCCTTCCTCCCCCAACATGATGACTTTCCAGCTGCCAGACTGGCCCGAGCAGAACAAACCTACGCAGACCATGAAAATGTGACATGTGGTCTGGATCGAGCGAGGAAATCATTTTTCCACAGGAGCTGATTTGTTGTCTTTGGACGTGGAAGAAGCAGAAAATCAAGATTAAATGTTTTTATGTTAAATCTCTAGATGATAATGTAGACATAAAGGATAGTTTAATGGACTATGAATATGGTAACATATAGCACACAACGATAATGTTTTTTCTCATGTATTCCACATCGTTTTATTAACATCTGCTGAGTTATAAATCATTTGGTTCACAAGTCAAACATTTTAATCTGTTGTGGAAATACTTCTCTTACAGTTAACGCTTACAAAAGTTATTTGTCCAGCTGCACACTGCATGTGAGGCATGTCTGTATTATTAGGTTTGAAGTGAGAGCGCTCAGACGATTGTTCAGCTTTGCACAAAAAACATTTGTAACAGCTCATTGGAAAATGTGATTAACATTCACACAGGTGGCCTGACAGTCACGAAAGACATTTTTTTTTATACTGGCTTTGTGTAACTGCAGAGCAACTTTTTAAAAAACTGAACCAAGCCAACCAGAGCATAGACGCAGCTCAGTGTCAAAACTCCATTTTCTGTTTCACAGATAAGGAGATATTCCTTTTTTTTGTTTTTGTTATTATCAACAAATGCAATGAAGAGACCAAAACCGACAACATTTGACTACCAAGCCTGATATAACTTATTGTTCTGTGTCACAGAGCTCCATTGTTGTCTTAAGTTCCAATGAAGTCAAAATTGATGTTTAAGTGTTTAACACATATGTGTTGATCTATACGGCACAAATATTCAGTTTACTGTTAGAGAGGAGTAAAGAAACCAGAAAATATTCACAGATACGAAGCTGGACTCACTCAAAACAATCAATCAATTATCAAAATTTATGAGTTGATTCACAATTGATTGTTGCAGCTCTAAGAGTTCTGTGTTTGTTGTTAGTTTTAATAGTTTGTCATTCAAATTTCCACCCAGTGAAGCATTTTTTCCTACTAATAACTGTAACGGAATACAGTTACCTTTTTTGTGTATCCAGATTACATTATCCTGTTACATGTTTAAGGTCTAGCTAATAGAACTGTTCTCCTACATTCCATGACCTGCTTTAGATGCATGGCAGAGATGAAACAATGAGTGCTACCGGCTACTGTAAATGCCAACGTGACAAGTTCCTCTGTAGCATTCTGTTTTTACAGGAAACGTGCAGCCGTTTCATAGGAACTTTAAAATCATAGGTGAGCCACAGAGTTGCACTGGGTGACTTGTTTCTTCATTGCCATGAACACACACACGGTAGTTTATTTGGATTTAATCCCACACACACACTGTCCTGCTGCCCTTAACTCTCAGGAGAAAACTAAATGTGTCTTAATCCGTTGCTAAAAATAGTCCCAGACAAACCACTCTTTACTCCTGTTTCAGTTTGTCTGTGAAAAAACTACAGCTCCCAGCAGTTTTACAAAACTACTGAGCCTTTTCAAAAATAAATGTTAAATAAAAAAAAAAAATGTATTCACTTTATTTCACAAAGAACCAAAGGGCATGGCGCCAGCACCACAGAGAGGCAGAATGACAAAGAAAGTATTGAGAGACAAACACCAACACTCAAGTCTTATAGTGGAATATGTACATCATGACTGACTGTGTAATCAGGGATGACTTACTGTGGTGTCGTTGGTGGTGACATAGAGCAGGATTTCAGAGGAACCACGACCGCTCACGTATCTGTAGCAGTTCCACACACATGCGATCAGGTAGGCCTGAGATCAGACAGACAGAGTACGAAAACACAGGTTATAGGCTTCAACTGCCTCATGTCAGTATCATGTATCATTTAACAAAATCAGAACTATTACTCGAGGTTATGGGGCATAACAAATGATTTGGTTAATGAGTCTAAGTAAACGTATTTGTCTTCACATGGTTGTTGGACACAAAAGTGAGGTGGCTCTGTGGATGGCAGTGTTGGTCTGTCCACCACTTTGGTCAAGACTCAAAAACACCTTAACAGCTGTCAAATGTTTGCCATGTTGGCCTTCCGTCCAGACATTAATGTCTCTCTTAGGATTAATGGCAATTCATTTGGCGACTGGTGAACTTTGGTGATTCCTTTACTTTCCATCTAGTCCCATCATGAGGTTATCAGAGTTGCTCAGATCATTCCAGACTGTCATCCATTACTTTACACGTCTATTGTCAGTACTGTCAGACTTTCCCATCAGCCTCAGCAGTATTTTGAGCTAACAGCGTGCTAAAACACAAAGCTAAGATGGAGAACATGATGCTCAGATTTAGCTGCCTTGATCATTTGCTTGTTTTATGGTGTTATTTCCACCACTTTACCTCGCCATCAGACAGCCTTTTCTGACAGGAAGCGGCCGATATATAAGCCAAAATATCACTCCAAAGCAGCCAGACACCTTAAGCATAAACAGTCATTTTACCTCGCGGAATGCGGGAGTTGCTGGACTACAGTAGACCAGCAGCTCCTGTGCTCTGGAAGCTAAAATGACTGCCTTAGCCAAAGGAGTCTAGCTGCTTTGGAGAGAGTGGTATTTGGCTTATAAAGTGGCAGTTTCCCATCAGAAAATCCTGTCTGACAGCATGTTTAAAACAGTAAAAATATTATAAACATAGTGTACACTTAAACTGACATAATTTTTTAGGTAGCTAAAATACATTTTGCTGATGAACCTGTCCACAGCAGTACATTGCTTAGCTTCCTACACCCGTACTTCTACAAATTGGAGATGTGCCGACAGCATCGATTGTAGGTAATACACTATGACTGACTGTGGATAAGTACCTCATACAACCCTACTTCAGATAATACAAACTATCCCTTTGAGGCACCAGTGTGCCAGGAACATTCTCACGGAGTCGGCTGGCTGTAGACTCTTAGTCTTGTAGTTTCAAGAAAAATAGTTGTCCTTATCATTATGCAAGGTACACGCCAAGGTGTTCCAAAATATAATTGGGTTATCTCATCTCCAGAGAAACTGTGGTGTAAGTGTAACGTTTCTGTCATGTATTTTCTGCACAGAGACAGACACAGATGGCACAATAACATGCACATCGTGTCTCACAGTGCACAAGAGACGGTGATAAAAGTGTGTCATCCAAATAAACTTTAAGACGGAAGAAAACTCACATTAACTACAGGTAATAATCCATTCACTCGCTTTTTGAATTCAGTCTGTTTACAGGTTCTATCTGAGGATTATATACATCACTTGAGAGCAGCAAAACAAGTTCCTGTTGTTCTCTGTCATCCAGGAATCATCTGGCTCTCAGCAGGCAGGCTGCTACTGGAACTCCTCAGCCAAACACAACACCATCTGCTACAGCCATCCGCTCGCACAAACCAGAGCCAGACTGAGCTCTCCAACTTCTATAGTAACCCAATTAAGAAGCCACTTTAATGCTCTGACAGCTAGGTTATTTCAACAGCCCCCGCAGGAATATGCAGAGATCCATTTGCAGCAGCAGAGATCACTCAATTTAGCTCCCAGCCCACTGCACAATTCTGACAGCACGATAATGATGCTGATGGTGCAAAGCAAATTATTCCATCAGTCACACAGACATACAGATTCTGAGTGTACTGCAACAGGGTTCCAATCCAAAAATTCCTTTATCTATGGCAGTCCAAACTATTGTTATAGCAGTTATCGACTGCTGCTATCAAATACAGCAGAGCTGAATCATAACCCAACACTTCCGACAGGTTCACTGGATCTTCTGTTGTTCCACAATACAAACAAACAAGACTGACTGGGCCACACCGGCAAAGGTTAACTTAATCTAAGATTAGTGCTAATCAGAGTTTAGCAAGACTAGGTTTAAAATGAGCACATTTAAAATTAAGCAGAGCTCTGATGCACAATTAAAATCTAATCTCTGCTCAGTAAATTCAAGTCTATTGATGTGAATCAAAATTGAATAACTTTTAATCAATTTAGAGATGCTTACTGACCCAAATTAAATAGATAAGAACATTTTTAAAAGTTAACAAAACTTAACATAGTTTGCTAGTTAGCTACAAAGTTAACAAAATTTTCCGCTGTTTGCTAGTTGACTAAAAGGTTAGCAAAACATTACTCTGTTCACTAGCTAGCTAAGAAGTTAACAAAAAACTGTTTGCTATCTGGCTAAAAAAGTTAACACAATTACATTAAGTTATTTAGTTAATCATTTAGCCTAATTAAAGAGTTAGTTTAAAGTTAATAATGGATCACATTTTAACTTATAGTTTCAAGTTTTGGTGCAAGAGAATTAAATTGCATCCAAGTTTAGAGGTTTAAGCTAGTTAAATGTTTGTTACAAGTTAAGACATGATTTAATTGGGTTTGAAATGAATCCTTGTTGGTGCAGCTCAGAGTGTTCAGTCATGCTAGCAGCTCTGTGAGGCTGTTCTTAGACACAGCAGTGCTTTGAGCTAAATGCTAAAATCAGCACGTTAACATTCTTACAATGACAATGCTAACATACTGATGTTTAGGAGATCGTGTTTACTATGGTCACCATCATGGTTTAGCAAGTTGGAAAGCTACCTTTTCATATTTAGCGCTACACAAATACAGCTGAGGCTGATGGGAATGTCATAGGTTTTGAAGGTATTTGGTCATAAATCAAAGTATTGGACAAATTAAAACTTTGACCTGATCATCATCTGGGAGCCATGATGTTAAGACAAGTGAAAACTTTGACCTGCTGGTGGCGCTAAAAGAAAAGTCAGAGGATCGCCAAAGTCATTCGCATTCATCATCTGAGTACCATTAATATCTGTACATCATGACCGTCATGGCGTCCAATAGTTGTTGAGATATTTCAGTCTGGCCCGTGTGGTGGATCGACTGACATTGCCGTCCCCAGAGCCAAGACGCATGGCTAAAAATATACAAGTGATTGACAAGTAATCTGTCACTGTGATATTAAACCTATCCAGCAATGTGGGAAAGCCAACAGCAACAAACTAGACAAAGTGTTAGCAGATCCACATTTTATCAGCCTGTTTCTCACAGCAGACATCAGTAGGAAAAGCACACGAGTAAATAATCACAGTAATGACGGCTGAATTCCATTTAGCTGCTTTGGTTTCAGCGTATTGTGCACGCTGGCTCCCTGTCACACTGTCACAGTTTACTGAAACAGTTGAATCATTAATGTTAATTGACAAATGTCAAACATTTACTGGTTCCAACTTCTTAAATGTGACGATTTGCTGCTTTTCTTTGTCATTTATGGCAGTTTGGACAGTTGGTTGGACGAAAGGAGACATTTTAAGATGTCACGTTGAGCTCTGGGAAATTGTGATGAGCATTTTTTACACATTTTTGACATTTTATAGACCAAACAATTAACTGTGAAAATAATCTGCAGATTAATCAAAAGTGGAAAATAATCACTGCTGCCCTAAACGTAATGATTTTCTCCCTA